>LBNU01032333.1:0-10921 GCA_014162995.1 Artemisia annua | reverse complement strand
TTGAATTTACGTCGTGAATTAAATAATTTTTCAAAATACCGGGTAATTGAACCTTGAAATCTCCATGACGTTAAAATGAATGTAAAAATATGTTGAGAACATAATAAGAAGTATTGGACGCGTTAGTCACATGTTTTGATCGCGCGTTAACGTTTATTTTAATTCAAATGTACGTAAAAAGTCAATTTTACTAATATGAATATTTTGAAATACCTACGAGTGGAATAGCATGCAAATGTTATTGTGATGACATGTAGACTATTCCTAGTCCGTATGAAGTGTCCTTACCAATGATGCATGGATTCGCAGCTAAACCAAACCGGTTACGCGAATATGAATACTCGTAAACCCCGTTTACGATGAAATGTATGATGTGCATGAATAGTGCTTTCCCTCCGGGAATGAATAGTGTCATGTGAATAGTAAATTTTCTGAACGCTTCTCGGAATCTCAAATTGACTCCAAAAACGATGAATAGTAAAATGATGAATAGTGATCGATGAATAGTAAATGATGAATAGTAACGGGTGAATAGTGAAATGTCGAGGTTTGGGAAATGACCTGAAATTGTGGGTTGTGACAATTAAGCACTTGTTTATTCATACCTTAAGTGATTAAGTTGGATATAGTGATATAAACTAGCTTAATACTTGTTTACGTAGTTATCTTACGTTTAATGATTTTCCATTTTGTGATCATCAAAACGTAGAGATATTGAAAAATATAAAAACGTTTTTACGCATTATTTATGTCAACATTATTCACACTTGAAAGCCTTGTGGTCCACACTACTAATTTACTTAAAGGTAAATCTTGTTTTCACAACATTGTGAGCAACACAATGGCCACAAAATTTTCTATTGAACTCACATTATTTTACTCTACATTGTTATTTATACAAACCTATGAACTCACCAACCTTGTGTTGACACTTTTTAGCATGTATTTTCAGGTTTAAGGCGATAGCTAACTGTTGAAGGCTTTTGGCATGGCATGGCATGGCATGGTCATAGATTACCCTGATGTATTTGGGACCGTTTTATTATTATGGGCCTGTATTCCGCACTATTTTCAAATGATGTAAACATAATACTTTTGATTATGAAGTTTCTAATGGCAAATCTGTTTTTCTATACTTTGTGTTGTGATACCAATTTAGTAGCACCCCAACGACATTATCTTCCGCTGTGACCCATTTTTGGGGGTGTTGCAGATTGGTATCAGAGCCTTGGTTATAGAGAACTGGGTATTTTGAAAACCTAGACTATAACTACTTTTACAAAAACTTAACCGTATAACCGCCACATGCCTGCCTGCCAAGCCTGCTGCCTTACTTATTATAAAATATTTTTGTAAGGGACATATTACTAGTATAACTGAGCTGAGTATTTCAAAATTCATTGAACCTCGGTTAAATATAGACTGATCACCTATATTTAACCAGGGACAGTGGGACATAGCCTGATCACCTATGTCCGACTCAGAGGTGAGTTTTGCGATATTGAGAGTAGTTATAATGGAATTGTGTCTAGATTGATTTTCTACTTGATTTCTGAGAGTAAAAAAAAATTGTGTGTACATAATCATCGTATAACATGGACATTCACATTTACACACAACACACTGGCAGAACAATACTTTTTCCTTTGTACAGTCACATCCACCTCAAACCCTACGCTCAACCGATGTTGTACCTTCCACGTTAAGTACTAAGTATACTACTGAGACAGGCAACTGATTGATGGTAGCAATCAACACCCTCCTTCAGGGTCGTACCCTTAACTTGCCAAACTCCGCATTCAACAGAGATGTTATGCTCAACGGAAACCTTAAAACCTTAAAGAGTAGCTTGGACCACTATCTTTGGAACAGACACCTGATCCTTCACGTATCCCTCTGGAATACCATTTTTCTACCTTGCTACCCTCTTATAAGATAATAAATTGTGTCGCTATTAGCAAACAAACTATTCTACAGACCATTTTGCGGTCGTCCTGCAAAATATTTTACTGTTGTTTCATGAAATCAAGATTTTGACTTTGCTACTATTTTATTTTCCTACTGTCCTATAAACTGTTTTACGAATTATCTTTAAAACTATTTTATAATGATGTAATAAACCGATCCATTACTTTACTACTATTCTATAAAACAACAAGCAGTTTCGCCAACATTTTGTAAACAATATCGCAATTACCTTACAAGTCTTACTACACCTTACGAACTATTTTACTCCTCTATGAACTGCTTTGCTACTAAATCACAAAACTAAACTACAATTTTGCTACTATTTTACAAATAATAAATTGTTTTCCTATTACTCTATAAACAGTTTTACTAGTGAACTATCTACTCATTTGAAAAGTATTTTATGTTACTACAAAAACTAATATTTTCTTTTGTAACTAAACCAGACTTTAAAAGTGTATCCCACACCTCTGTCTGAAACTGTAAATAACAGTGAGCTCCATCTAGCATTAAACATCAAACCTTACAACTAGACTCAACCCTTAGACATTTAAAAACAAATTTAGACATATATATCCGACTACACCTTCTTCTTTGATATTCCTATTTTAAGGACCTTTCTTAAAAACGCGTTCATATCAACTACAAAACTCATAGTAATATTTTTCTGAGACACTCATTTTCTTGAGTAAAAAAAAATTGTTTTGGTCAAATCTTATCAAGACTTTTGCATATTAGAGAGTGGCTAAATGTTAATTTTTGAGAAATTGTTTTATCTACACCATGCTTAAAAACTCACTTTACTAAATTATATACCTTTATAGTCAGACCTTATGAAACTCTGGTAAGTAAAGTAATGACTAAACGTTAATTTTTGAGGAATTACCCTATCCACCCCATGATGAGAGGAACGTTTTACAAAATTTTCAACCTTTTAAAAACCGTATCAGCTCATAATTCTCAACAAAGAAATGTGTAATATTTGAAAAGTAACTTTAGTCAAATCGTAAACATTTACCCAAATAAAGTTTTCAAACAAAATTTTATCGATTACTTTGACAAGGGAAACCACACAAATTCGGATCGAATCTTGGAGACCAATCATCAGGTCATTTTTTTTATATACCGCTTTACATCGGTCAAGTTAGAAATTTTACGACACTAAAATATAGACCATATAGGGGATTAAGGACAACGAATTTAAAGGAGCCGCACAAACATGGTGGCGAAACATCGTGAGGTTGAGACTAGAACCATTATAAATTAAACTTACTCCAGGAATCATTGTATCTTACCAAAAACATCAAAAGGGGAATAACCACTAGCAGACAACCTAATTACTTTCCTGCAAACAAAGAGAAAACCTTTAAACAACCTAGTAGGACCTAAATCTGTTACTAGTACCATCACCCCTTCCCAAGCACCATACTATCGGATAACGTAAATAGAATCGCGGGACGCGATTCCTTGTAAGGAAGGTAGACTGTAACAAACCGGAAATTTTCAAACCAATATTTCAATAATAAATGTTAATTTATTATTACTTAACTAGTAAACTAAGCACTCATGAGCTTACATAACTATTTTGGGAAGCAAACCCGCACTCTGTAGCTTGTAGTAAACCACTACATTGCTTAGTTTCATCAGGAAATGTGAATTTTTTTCATTTTCTGACAACTACTGGTTAATGTACGTATTAAACCGAGAAATATCTCGCACTTATTAGAGCACGACACCACACGCGTACCGGCACCGCTTAAATTACAAATTAATTTCTATAAACTATTCCCGGAGTCAATAACTTTGCTCTTATGTCAATCTTATGAAAACGTTTCCCGAAATATTTTTTCACGTTTATATGAGACCGGGGTATCACAATTACACCAGAGCTCAACGGGACATGGAGTACACAAAATACACTCTCTTTTAAAAAAACAAGAGATAAAAGGGCCTTATCCTTCCCCTGATAACATCTCACCACAAACAACCCTCCCCATTTTATCGTTTTTTTCTCTTGACTTCTTCTCCAACTCAAAAGTAGCACCAGTCCCCATCACTAGTCCTATGAGCTACCCACATTTCCTCCTTTTCAGTATCCCTTTTGCTTCACTCTTACCACTCCCACCAAAGTCAACACTTGTATAGATTCCAGAGATTGTAGATAGATGGAATGAAGCCGTTTTTTGGAACTTCCTCATCCTCCAAGACCAAAAGGGATGTTGAAGACCTTCTATAATGCTTCCTTTTATTGGTACTCGATGTCCAGCAGGATCCACACACACTCAATCTTATTCATAATAATTTTCAGCAAGGTGTTAACAAGATCTGGTTCAAGGGTTTGAAGCTATAATCAAAGGTGTGTGGGTCTGCTTGGAATCAGATTTGGGTCTCATTGTTCATCTCTGTCATTTTACTCCCTTGTTGTAAGAATCCAAAAGATCCTTATCTTGATGTTCTTTATGTTTATGTCGAGGTTATGTGGGTACTGGAATTTTGATAAAGAATTAAACTAGAATTTTTGTTATAAGAAATTACGATTTGTATCTATCTACTTTTGATGTGTTTGACTTTTGGAGTCAATCAACCTATAGCCATAAACCTGGAAATGGGTATCTTTATTAACTGCTAATTTCATCTTGTGTGGTATGCTCATGTTGTTGATATAAAATGTTCCGAATAAGCAGTAGCTTAATTGTTTTCACTACACTTTAAACCTTATAAGCCTATTATATCTTTGATTCTAAGTTAACCTGAGTATTGGCTTAAGTAATGGAATCTGTTACTTGCTTCGTACCTTGTTCTACATTCCTTTTTGTTTGACACAATGTAACTAGTGCGCTTGAGTTTAGCATCGTAGCGGAACCCACTGTAGCTCGACACAGTGGTGGATTGTTTTGTGATTGATTGAAGTTAGGCCTTGCTTAAAGGTTCGGTTGTGACGACTGGGTTACGGGTCAAAACCCACTGTGGTCGAACCACAGTGGATGGGTTTTGGTTGGTTACCTCTTTGTCTCAACCTTACCAACTCACAAAAGATTAAATAGATACGTGTTTGGTTTTCGTTGTGGATCAAAACACACTGTGGTAAAGCCACAGTGGTGTATACCTTGTTGGTAGTTTGATAAGTTAACAATGGCTCCATTTTTCTTTTCCTTTCCATGTTGCTTACTGTCGACCCCAATCAGTAGGTGACCTTCTTGAAACTACTTTTATCAGTTAAAATGAATTAAGTGATTGAGTGTAAATTGATTGGTTATTTAACATTGGTGTCGACCCACTTTCCAAATTAGTTGGATGGTTTTAGTTGACCACTTTCTTAGGCCGCTTTGATCACAAGTTCACAGCTACAGACAATGAAATGTTTTGTGTTAAGTTAAATTACTGTTATTTTTTTTTTACTGAACTAATAAGTCACCTGTGAGGAGAGTTAGTCTTTTTCTTTTGAGTTGTGTTGTGTTGAACCGAACATGGGCCTGAGCCCACTCGACAGTAACATGACTGGTACTTTTTGATTCTGATTTGCACTCGACTCACTCCATATTCGTCTATTCAATTCCGATTTCTTCGACTCATTGTTGTTTTTCCACTACTCAACCAACTCACTCTCATCTAATCATAGTTATCATATGGAACGAGATGTAAAACTATAAGATCAAACCTATAGAAACTAGACTAATTTAACAATATACGTGTTAATTACTTAAAACTTTCATGACTAGCTTTATAAAACTTATAATCAAAATTTATTGTTTTTACACCATCAAACTATAAGTTTAGTCAAACAAATTATAACTTATTTTGAGATTTTTATGTTGTACAAACACACTTAAACCTACAAGTTTTTATTTGGTTTTAACAAATAATATGTCGCGGTACATTATTTTATTATGGAAACTTAGCTTTTAATCATCTCGATAACATTCATATACATGGATCATGCCTACATTTATAGTATTTTTAACAAAACTAATAATTCTACATTTAGCATTTTACGTAAGATATATAGTTACTAGTTTATTTTAAACATAAATACTTCGAATAAAACCATCACTTGAGTACGTATTTTTATTTATAATAGTAACTAGCATTTTATATATAAATACACATAATTATATATGTATATATATATATATACTTCTAACATCGATGTCATTATATTACCGCCAACGTCTACTTTTCATTGCTATTATTTTTCCGTACTTCGTTGTTAGGATCATAGTTTTCAACTATTCAGTCAAGTCTCGGTCATTTCAATAAATGTAATAGGTTGCTAGTATTATCACTTTTATTTACGTTTTAGCTTAATACTCGTATGATTATAAGACGAGTCCAATAAGTGTCCAATGGGCCTTGAAAGCCCACGACATAGAAGATAGGGAAGGAAGGGAGTGTTGCCCTATCCCTCTCCTATAAATAGGACACTATGTAACTCTTTAATATTGTTGGTTAATTTCATATCTTAAAGAAACTCTTGTTCTTTCATCTTTCATATTGATATTAATCAACCAAATCTATTTCTCATCTCATTTCTCTCATTTGAATACTTGTGTTTACTAATATGGTTACCTAACAAGTGGTATCAATCGCTAGAAGAAGGTATTGATTCGTTCTTTTGTGTTCTACGCCCCCTAAAACTAATTTTTTCGCTCGTTAATCTCAAAAAGCTTCAAACTTTCTTGCTTCTTTTGTGTTTTTATCACATATTTGACATCAAACTTGTGTTAAAAACCAAAACAAACAACAAAGTTTCAACCTTTTTGGTTTATTTTGATTCAAACAAAAAGTTGTACTTTTTATCAAAATTTGTAAAATTTTGTATAAAAAGTTCAAGTTTGCAACTTTCATTAAGATTTTATCATTTTAATGCTAGTTGTACAAGAATCTTGGGTTAAAAACTCGTTTTAGGATTGCATTTGCAATTGTCCCTAATGCTTGCACACTTGATAAGAGCAATTGTCACTTACATGATGAGATCCGTTGTCCCTAAAGGCTAACTTTATGAGGGCCATTTGTCCCTTACAAGATAAGATCTGTTGTCCCTAAAGGCTCACTTGTTGAGAGCAATTGTACCTTACTTTATGAGAGTCGTTGTCCTTAAACGCTTTCTCACTTGATGAGAGCAATTGCCCTTTACATGATGATAGCCATTGTCCCTAATGCTTGCACCTTTCATAAGAGTAATTGTCACTTACATGATGAGATCCGTTGTCCCTAAAGGCAAACTTTATGAGGGCAATTTGTCCCTTACATGATAAGAGCCATTGTCCATAAAGGCTCACTTATTGAGAGCAATTGTACCTTACTTTATGGGAGTCTTTGTCCCTAAACGCTTGCTCGCTTGATGAGAGCAATTGGCCTTTACATGATGATAGCCATTGTCCCTAATGCTTGCACCTTTAATAAGAGCAATTGTCACTTACCTGATGAGATCCGTTGTCCCTAAAGGCTAACTTTATGAGGGCAATTTGTCCCTTACAAGATAAGAGTCGTTGTCCCTAAAGGCTCACTTGTTGAGAGCAATTGTACCTTAATTTATGGGAGCCGTTGTCCCTAAACGCTTGCTCACTTGATGAGAGCAATTGCCCTTTACATGATGATAGCCGTTGTCCCTAATGCTTGCACACTTGATAAGAGCAATTGTCACTTACATGATGAGATCCGTTGTCCCTAAAGGCTAACTTTATGAGGGCAATTTGTCCCTTACAAGATAAGAGCCGTTGTCCCTAAAGGCTCACTTGTTGAGAGCAATTGTACCTTACTTTATGGGAGCCGTTGTCCCTAAACGCTTGCTCACTTGATGAGAGCAATTGCCCTTTACATGATGATAGCCGTTGTCCCTAATGCTTGCACACTTGATAAGAGCAATTGTCACTTACATGATGAGATCCGTTGTCCCTAAAGGCTAACTTTATGAGGGCAATTTGTCCCTTACATGATAAGAGCCGTTGTCCCTAAAGGCTCACTTGTTGAGAGCAATTGTACCTTACTTTATGGGAGCCGTTGTCCCTAAACGCTTGCTCACTTGATGAGAGCAATTGCCCTTTACATGATGATAGCCGTTGTCCCTAATGCTTGCACACTTGATAAGAGCAATTGTCACTTACATGATGAGATCCGTTGTCCCTAAAGGCTAACTTTATGAGGGCAATTTGTCCCTTACATGATAAGAGCCGTTGTCCCTAAAGGCTCACTTGTTGAGAGCAATTGTACCTTACTTTATGGGAGCCGTTGTCCCTAAACGCTTGCTCACTTGATGAGAGCAATTGCCCTTTACATGATGATAGCCGTTGTCCCTAATGCTTGCACACTTGATAAGAGCAATTGTCACTTATATGATGAGATCCGTTGTCCCTAAAGGCTAACTTTATGAGGGCAATTTGTCCCTTACAAGATAAGAGTCGTTGTCCCTAAAGGCTCACTTGTTGAGAGCAATTGTACCTTACTTTATGGGAGCCGTTGTCCCAAAACGGTTGCTCACTTGATGAGAGCTATTGCCCTTTACATGATGATAGCTGTTGTCCCTAATGCTTGCACACTTGATAAGAGAAATTGTCACTCACATGATGAGATCCGTTGTCCCTAAAGGCTAAGTTTATGAGGGCAATTTGTCCCTTACAATATAAGAGCCATTGTCCCTAAAGGCTCACTTGATGAGAGCAATTGTACCTTACTTTATGGGAGCCGTTGTCCCTAAACGCTTGCTCACTTGATGAGAGCAATTGCCCTTTACATGTTTATAGCTGTTGTCCCTAATGCTTGCACACTTGATAATAGCAATTGTCACTTACATGATGAGATCCGTTGTCCCTTAAGGCTAACTTTATGAGGGCCATTTTTCCCTTACAAGATAAGATTCGTTGTCCCTAAAGGCTCACTTGTTGAGAGCATTTGTACCTTACTTTATGGGAGTCGTTGTCCTTAAACGCTTTCTCACTTGATGAGAGCAATTGCCCTTTACATGATGATAGTTGTTGTCCCTAATGCTTGCACCTTTCATAAGAGCAATTGTCACTTACATGATGAGATCCATTGTCCATAAAGGCAAATTTTATGAGGGCAATTTGTCCCTTACATAATAAGAGCCGTTGTCCATAAAGGCTCACTTATTGAGAGCAATTGTACCTTACTTTATGGGAGTCTTTGTCCCTAAACGCTTGCTCGCTCGATTAGAGTATTTGGCCTTTACATGATGATAGCCATTGTCCCTAATGCTTACACCTTTAATAAGAGCAATTGTCACTTACCTGATGAGATCCGTTGTCCCTAAAGGCTAACTTTATGAGGGCAATTTGTCCCTTACAAGATAAGAGTCGTTATCCCTAAAGGCTCACTTGTTGAGAGCAATTGTACCTTACTTTATGGGAGCCGTTATCCCAAAACGTTTGCTCACTTGATGAGAGCAATTGCCCTTTACATGATGATAGCCGTTGTCCCTAATGCTTGCACACTTGATAAGAGAAATTGTCACTTACATGATGATATCCGTTGTCCCTAAAGGCTAACTTTATGAGGGCAATTTGTACCTTACAATATAAGAGCCGTTGTCCCTAGAGGCTCACTTGTTAAGAGCAATTGTACCTTACTCTATGGGAGCCGTTGTCCCTAAACGCTTGCTCACTTGNCGTTGTCCCTAAAGGCTAACTTTATGAGGGCCAATTGTCCCTAACAAGATAAGATCCGTTGTCCCTAAAGGCTCACTTGTTGAGAGCAATTGTACCTTACTTTATGGGAGTCGTTGTCCCTAAACGCTTGCTCACTTGATGAGAGCAATTGCCCTTTACATGATGATAGCCGTTGTCCCTAATGCTTGCACCTTTCATAAGAGCAATTGTCACTTACATGATGAGATCCGTTGTCCCTAAAGGCAAACTTTATGAGGGCAATTTGTCCCTTACATGATAACAACCGTTGTCCATAAAGGCTCACTTATTGAGAGCAATTGTACCTTACTTTATGGGAGTCTTTGTCCCTAAACGCTTGCTCGCTTGATGAGAGCAATTGGCCTTTACATGATGATAGCCATGGTCCCTAATGCTTGCACCTTTAATAAGCGCAATTGTTACTTACCTGATGTGATCCGTTGTCCCTAAAGGCTAACTTTATGAGGGCAATTTGTCCCTTACAAGATAAGAGTCGTTGTCCCTAAAGGCTCACTTGTTAAGAGTAATTGTACCTTACTTTATGGGAGCCGTTGTCCCAAAACGGTTGCTCACTTGATGAGAGCAATTGCCGTTTACATGATGATAGCTGTTGTCCCTAATGCTTGCACACTTGATAAGAGAAATTGTCACTTACATGATGAGATCCGTTGTCCCTAAAGGCTAACTTTATGAGGGCAATTTGTCCCTTACAATATAAGAGCCATTGTCCCTAAAGGCTCACTTGATGAGAGCAATTGTACCTTACTTTATGGGAGCCGTTGTCCCTAAACGCTTGCTCACTTGATGAGAGCAATTGCCCTTTACATGTTTATAGCCGTTGTCCCTAATGCTTGCACACTTGATAATAGCAATTGTCACTTACATGATGAGATCCGTTGTCCCTTAAGGCTAACTTTATGAGGGCCATTTTTCCCTTACAAGATAAGATCCGTTGTCCCTAAAGGCTCACTTGTTGAGAGCAATTGTACCTTACTTTATGGGAGTCGTTGTCCTTAAACGCTTGCTCACTTGATGAGAGCAATTGCCCTTTACATGATGATAGCCGTTGTCCCTAATGCTTGCACCTTTCATAAGAGCAATTGTCACTTACATGATGAGATCCGTTGTCCCTAAAGGCAAACTTTATGAGGGCAATTTGTCCCTTACATAATAAGAGCCGTTGTCCATAAAGGCTCACTTATTGAGAGCAATTGTACCTTACTTTATGGGAGTCTTTGTCCCTAAACGCTTGCTCGCTTGATGAGAGTATTTGGCCTTTACATGATGATAGCCATTGTCCCTAATGCTTACAC
>LBNU01032331.1:7729-21049 GCA_014162995.1 Artemisia annua | reverse complement strand
GAACCAAGCCTTCACACTTAGACACATTTGGTTCTTCACCCGAACCAAGCCTTCACACTTAGACACACTTGATTCTTCACCCGAACCAAGACTACATACATGACTCACTTGGATCTTCACCCGATCCAAGTCTTTACATAATATTTCGACACAATCCTATCCTACACACTAGGACATCATTCTCCTCACACCAATACATGAACTAATCTAGTTACAACACTTCTTGGATCTACATCACCATCCAAATTCACACAAATATCCCCTCCTCGACTCACACACAAGTCAGATCACAATGACAATATTTACAGAACCTATCACTGTAACACTTGTTACGTTTGTGTGTGGACACCTATAACATCTCGAGACTTCATTGATGTCGAGAGTTCTTCTCTTGCACTTGACGGAAGAGGAAATCAGTTATAAACATATACCGACATGTTATAGTGATCAAAGACTTAAGGGGAAAATAAAAACAGAAAGTTTTGTGTGTGAAAAACCTTATTTTCTTATGTGTAACAGTTCAGTATTTATAGACGACAGGACTGATCCGACGGTCCCATAAATAGGTGACGGTCCTTTATCACTAAGGGACCGCCGTTCCTTTTAAGGGACCGTCCAGACAAAATTTGTCCTGACGTGGTGAAAACTTATCTGGTGCAGTTTTAGCTGATTGTGGGGGGGGGGGAATAGTTGTTACACATTTGAATTCAAATATATTTTCTTAATAAAACATTTCTTTAAAAACATAAAAATACTTTTGTGAAAATGTTTTGTCAAACTTAAAAATGTATGTTTATAAGAAAATAAAACTTCTTTGATCACCAAACTAATGACGGTATAAAGTTTGTTCATACCTGAAGTGACGTTGTGGAAGCTTCGTGGAAGTAACGAGTTTCCTCGGTTAAAAACTTATTAACCGTAACTTTACGTAACATGTCTTTATATTTTGTGATTATCAAAACGCAAGAAAATCGAATAATGCAAATAACGTTTTTGACATTATTTGTATTAACAAACATCACATTTTATCAGATTTCATATTTAAATCACATTCTCTCCCCCGATCAAAAAATTTCAAATCATTTGAGATTTTGTGATCCCAATTGATTTAAATAAGTTTAGAAACATGGGAGAAAATGATGTCAGATTTTAACATGTACTGATTATGAGACGAATTGATCACTGCTCCTGGTGCACAAAGTTTTGAAAGGTGCAGAAATTTTGAGCAAATACTCTCCCCCTCAATTAATGACCCGTTTTTTATTTAAAGAGTTGTAGTCATTACATTGAGCGGCAAGTACTTGTGTAAATTTAAGTCCAATTGCCACCTTGTAAACCACAAAAACTCTCCTGAAGAATCATAGATGAGAGAGATTTTGGGATGAAAGAAGACTTCTCTTCTTATACTAGAAGTGATGCACTGAAACGTACATCATTTCGAAGAAACATGGATATAAAGTAATCCATGCCCAGGTGAACTTCACCTAGTAAGAGGAACAACCGTCTTTTTGGCGACGTGCTTTCCTCATTTAGAGGTACGGGTTGCTATCTGAAGTAATAGCAAGCCATTACGACATGTTTTAATTATTCCTTTTAAACTTCTGCTCGAGCTTCATTTAAAGTTCCGTGCCATTGTTGAATAACATTTCTAGAACATTAAATGTTATCGATAAACAAAAGACATGCCTAAAGAAGAACTATTTTTGTGTTTTTGTGTTTTTCAGATTTTTATGGTTTTTATATGTTTTATATTTTTGTATTTTTCTTTTTGGTTTTAAAATTATGTACAAGGATACGTGAAGCAAATCCATTACTCGTCACTTTCTTCCTGAAGACTTTTGAGTGATTCTGGAGTGAGACTCTTCATTCCAAGACACGGGAGAATAAATTGAAAGCGCTCTCTTTGTAGCACCTTATTGAAGATGTCGGCCAGCTGAAACTCTGTTCTTACGAAGTAAAGTTCCACAATCCCCTTTTCCACTTGTTCCCTGATGAAGTGATGTCGAATATCAATGTGCTTTGATCTGGAGTGCTGGACGTTGTTGCAGCAAAGAGCGATTGCACTTTTGTTGTCACAGTACATCGAAATATTGTTTTAGACAAAACCATAGTCTGACAGTTGTGATTTCATCCATAAGATTTGAGCACAACAAGATGACATAGCAATGTATTCAGCCTCTGTGGAGGAGATCGATGTACTCATTTGCCTCTTTGATGACCAACTCACAAGCTTATCTCCCATAAATTGAGCACCACCTGAAGTACTTCGATGAGTATCTTGACACCCCGCATGATCAACATCAGAGTAGGTAGTGTGAGCCATAGCAGTGTCTTTAGGATACCAGAGACCCATGTGGATAGTCCCTTGGAGATATCTGAAGATTCTTTTGACTACTTCCAGATGCTTTTTGGTAGGCTTGGATTGACACCGAGCACACATGCATACAGCAAATAGAAGGTCTGGCCTACTAGCAGTGATGTACATTAACGATCCAATCATGCCGCGGTACTTGGTTTGGTCAACTGGGATCCCTACAATGTCCTTATCCAGTTTAGATCTCTCGACCATAGGAGTGTCAACTGAGTCACATGATTCAAATCCAAATTTCTTCAAGATTTCAGTAGCATACTTGGATTGATTAATAAAAATGCCATTGGGATTTTGAGAGATTTGTAACCCCAGGAAGAATGACATCTGTCCCATCATGGACATTTGGAACTCGGAGTTCATCTCTTGTGAAAAACGATCACATTACATAGGATCAGACGAAGCAAAGATAATGTCATCTACATAGATTTGAACATGAACTAGATGTTTGCCTGATTCTCTGGTAAAGAGTGTAGGATCAACAACACCTTTGGTGAACTTGTTAGCAAGGAAAAACTTGGACAATGTATCATACCATGCCCTAGGAGCCTGCTTAAGTCCATAAAGAGCCTTCTTCAAGCGATAGACATGATTAGGACGTTCAGGGTCCATGAATCCTTCAGGTTGAGTACCATAAACCACCTCTTTCAACTTACCATTTAGAAATGCTGTCTTAACATCCATCTGATATACAACCATATTCTTACTGTTAGCATTAGCAAGGAAGATTCTAATGGCTTCGATTCTAGCAACAGGTGCGAAGGATTCTTCAAAGTCTATGCCTTCCTCTTGTCGGAATCCTTTGGCTACAAGCCGAGCCTTGTTTTTCAGAACATCACCATGCTCATCAAGCTTCACTTTGAAGATCCACTTAAGAGCGACAATCATAGCACATTCTGGAGGAGGTACTAATTCCCATACTTCAAGTCGATCAAATTCATGAATTTCTTCTTGCATTGTAGTGAACCAAGATTCTTTAGACAATGAATCTCTGAAATCCTTGGGTTCAGCCTTAGAAAGTACGGAGTTGAAGAAGCACCACAGGGTATCGGTGGCAAGTTGTCGACGAGTGGACACCGGACGAGAAGGGTTTCCAATGATGTTATCAATCGGGTGATCATTTGTCCATTTTTTGAGATGCTCATGATGTTGAGGATAGTGAACTGAAGTAGGCATGTTTGAGTCTTCTGAAGAAGTTGCCTCATTGGAGGGTTCAGGAGCAAATATGTTTACAAATGGCTCATCAACAGGTTGAGCAAAGGGATTTACTTCAAAAGAATTATCTAATGCAGTTCCTTGATGTTCTGAAGACGTTTGATCGTTTGACAGGGGTTGAGTATGACTAGATGATGGAGCATCCTGACCAACAGAGATGGAAACAGATGGTCCATTTGTATCTTGAGGAGCATTTGCAGCAACAACATTAGGATCTATAACTTGTGGTTCAGGCTCTATAATCTGCTGAGACTCAAAATATTGATCAAACATTATATCGAATAACTTCTTCAATTCCTCACTTGTGGGGGGTACATAAGGAGCAACAGTAGTGGAAGACTGTACAAGTCCTGAACTAATTGGTCCAAGTGTCAAAAGGTTAGGTGCGGGTCCAGAACTGGAGTGTTCAGGAGCCGTATGCTCTGTCAGCTCATCAAACGTGACATGAATGGTTTCCATGATTTGTCAGGTTCTTTTGTGGTAGATTCGGTAACCCTTCCTATCTGGTGCATAACCAACAAAAATCCCAATATCAGCTTTTGCCTTCAGCTTACCCAAGTCTTCACTATCGTTAGTTGGGTAACATAATACACCAAACACACATAGAAATGAAAGATCAGGTTTTCTATCATGCACCAGCTCATAGGGGGTTTTGCTGTGAAGAGGATGAATCACTGATCGGTTTTGGGTGTAGCAAGCAGTTGCAATAGCTTCCACCCAGAGGAACATTGGAGATTTAGAAAATATTAGCATAGTTCGAGCAGCCTCTATAAGGGTACGGTTTCGTCTTTCAACAATTCCATTCTGCTGAGGTGTTCGTGGAACACTCTTTTGATGACTTATGCCTAGGTTTTCATAAAATTGAGTAAGTTGCTTCTTGACAAACTCAGTTCCATTGTCTGTGCGAATGAATCTGATAGTTTTATTGAGTCTAACTTGCAGCTACTTGGGAAGTTTAATGATGATCTCGGGTGTCTCATCCTTGGATCTCAAAAACTTTACCCATGTAAACCGAGAGTAATCGTCGACGACCACTAAAACATATCTCTTCCCATTAATGCTTTGTACTCTCATTGGTCCACACAGATCCATGTGAAGGGTGTGAAGTACTTCCATAATGGTGTTGATTGGTTTGGGTTTGTGAGTGTGTTTCTTTCTTTTACCCAGTTGACAGGCAGAACAAAGATGATCTTTTTCATATTTCAGCTGGGGCATGCCTCGAACAAGATCCTTACGAGTGAGCTCATTGATGGTACCGAAGTTCAAGTGATTCAAACGACGATGCCACAACCATGATTTGTTCTTCGAGGCCTTAGATAAGAAGCAGATAGGTGATGACCGCATCATGTCTTTAATAGATATGGTGTAGAGGTTTTTACCACGACTACCCTTCAGAAGATCCACACCATCCAATTCTCTAACAAAACATGTGTGTTTTCTAAAGGCGACTTCAAGATCCGAGTCACAAAATTGACCAACAGAAAATAGATTGTGCCCAAGCCCTTCTACATAGTATACTCTAGAAATCACGCTGTCACCAAACACATAGTCTCCGTAACCCATTATAGCACCAAAATGATCATTCCTGAATCTAACAGTCCCGATAAACTTATTCACGAAATTTCTGAGCCGTGAGCGATCCCCAGTCATATGTTTTGAGCAGCCTGAGTCTAAATACCAAAGGACGATTTGTACGACCTGCATTTGAAACCAGACAGATATGGATAACTGAAAAACGTGGATCCCCAAGTACAGTTGGGGTCCAATTGGTTAGCACACATATACTCAAGAGAAACAGGATTTGTACATGCAATGGAGCTATTAGAGGCATCTTTACTAATGGGTGCAATGGACCTATTATCAGGGCATAGTGTCACTAAAGGGAATTTTCTACCAGTAGCCATCCATTCTTTAACATTTGCAAGCTTAAGATTGGTCATATTAGTTATGGGGCACTGATTTCCTAAAGTGAATTTTCTTCCAGTAGGTCTCCAATGATAACCAACATTGGTGAATATCTTTCCTGTAGCTTTCCAAACACATTTTTCCAGTTTATGTTTCATAGCAATTTTAACTGGGAGTGACTTAGAAGATTTTAAAAATGACTTAACACACTCATCATGATTACCAGAAATTAAACAGTCATTACATGTCTTACAAGTAGCATCAGAATTCGAATTAATTACAGTACGCCTAAAGCTAATACTAGAATCAACACGATTCATTTCATTCAGATCAATCTTATTGTTCCTAAGGTGGTCTTCTAATTTCTTCCCTTGAGCACTCTTAGCTGGCGAAGTCCTATCTTTCCTTGTATTGCAACTAGGCTTTGACCCGCTAGCGTTAGTGTTAATGTTTACTCCTGTAGAATTAATGACGGGAACATTAGATTGTTTGTTGGGAATAAAGCTAACAGTTACCACTGATAAGCTTGTGGAAGACACTGCTGAAAAATGCACTAGCAGTGGAAACATATTACCACTACTAGTATATATTATTACCACTGCTGTTAGGATAACTGTAATGTATTCGTATGTATATAAGTATAGAAAAGATCTTGTGTATATTCTATTCTGATAGCTTTATATTTATCTTGTAAAGGACTCCTTGTGCTATAAAAGGAGGTCCTAGGTCATTGTTCTAGGTACGTGTCAACCCTAGAAAGCTTCAAGGTGTAACCCTAGTGATAAGCAAGATTACTCGTATTATTATCAATAATATTGAAGCTTTGTGTTAAACTTACAACTGTTCTCACTTACATTACATCATACAATTCATATTCTAAGTATTGTTAAGTATATTCCGCGTGCTTAATAATATAACTCAAAGTATCACTGTAACACAAGCTGTGTGTTTAGAACCTACATTGTTGCACTGCTGTTTGTTTTCTGGTAAGTAGTGTGTTACGTTTAGATGTTGTCAGGGGCACATTAAAGGTAACATGCTTGTTCTTAGTCTTAGAGGAAGATGCATTAAGCTTATCTCACATGCTAATGGTCTTAGGGCATGTACCAATGGCATATTCTAATAGTTCTTGTGATTTATTGGTGAGGAAATATACATCTATGATGGTGTTATCAGCAGGTCTCACCATTCTATTCTCTTCAATGGTCTCACGAAGCATGTCAAAACAAGGCAATCCTTAAGATGTCTAAGGTAATCACTATGGACTAACTCATTATTCCTAAGGGGAAGCGGAATGTTCATGGCATCACATGCATAATTTTTACATTTACAGACCTTGGAGAAAACATTATCACATGCATCAGCATGCATTTTCCCTTTCACCTGAGTCTTTAAATTCTCAATTTCCTTTAAAAAAGAAGATATTTTTTCATTGGTTTTGTCACGTGTGATCTTAATCGAATCATATAACTCTTTGTAATGTTGTTTGACCTTTGAATTTTCAGCTTGAAAGCAATCATTTTCGTGTTTGAGATGGTTGATGATGTTTTGAATTTGAAATTCTGAGAATCTATAGACGAAGGTTTTTGGGATTCGATCACATCATTCTTATTAGACTTTAATTAGGCAATTTGGGTCCTCAATTTTCGAATCGTGTTAGTGTGAGCTTGAATTTTTTCATCCCGTTTGGCTAATTCAAAATATGCATCAAATTTAGGAGCATCCGAGGACGTCTTGGCATTTGTAATTTTAATCCTTTCTTTTAAATGTTGATATTTTAATTGCAAATTAAGATTATCAACTTCTAGTTTCGAAAAATGCCTGACCATGTTAACATGATCATCGTTTTAAATTTTTTCTTGCAATCTTAAATTCTCCCCCTCAAGCTCAACAACACGATTCTGGAAAACATTTAATGCAACAGACATTTCATGAAATTGACAAGCAGTTAATGAAGAATCAGTAGCAGTATAAAACACATCATGTGCAATGCATTTAGCAATCAAAGTATCATTCATGATAAGAGCCTTCTTCCTCGCAATTTCACTATACTGAAGGTCTATAGCAATTTGTTTTCCCTCATTTTCCACATTTTTAAACATTTATTTCATTTCTTTTACTTCAGTTTCAAGGGACTTTTGCATGCCCTCAAAGTGTTCTTTGATAAGTTTAAAAAATGGAATGACTTCAGTTAAGTAACACTCTTTTGTTAGTTCAAAACCCCTTTCACCCTCAGTAATTCCCGTTGGTGTAATTCTCTTTTTACATGTTTTATCAAAATCAGCAAACATTTGACAAAGAACATAGATGCTAATAAGAGTTTTTACATTGTGTGGGAAGAGCTAACTGGACTAAGTGCATCGGTGTATTGGGAGGATACACCGTTGGGGTAGCAAACTTTTGAGGGGTTTTGGCCTTAAGTTCTTCTAAAGGCTAAAATATCTGCTCGGGTGTTAACTTAGTTTGGGGTGCAAAAACAGTCAATCGATTCTGTTCATAGTAATTATGAGGTTTGATGTTGACACATTTTTTAATGCACTTGGGATCCTTCATTTTATTCTCTAATCTCTCTCTATTGACAGATTCTATCTCATCAATCTCCTCAGTAGATGGCACATCAGGGGGGGTATGATCAGGTTTAAGCATCACATTAGCATTATATAAGGCAGGTTGAATGGCACTAACGCTCCTAAGAAAGTTAGTTTTAGGCACTCCTAAATCCTTATTGCTATGTTCATCTCGCAACTTAATGTGCTTATGCATCATTTGAGCAGTTTGAATGGTTTGGCCTTGTGTGTACAACTTATTTTCAAGCTTGTTCTTTAATGCCTTAAGATTGGAAAAGTCATTTAAGAGTTTAATTTCTTTACTTTGAAAATCAAGTTTTAGTGTAGTCACTTTCCTAAATCTGCTGTTTTTGTTTAACAGTTTGATCAATTTGATTTTGTAAATATTTGATTTCCATTCTTAATGCTTCTTCCTTTAAGTTTCTTTCAGTTATATATGCACACATCTGCCAATCCATTTTCTGTTCACGTTCGGTTAGCTTAAATTTTGCACGTTGTTGATAAATGGTCACCTGATCTTTAAGAATATTAATCCTAGTGGTCAAGGTATCATCAGGCACAACAACAATGTATTCATCTAATTCACACATATTATGATCAACAGAGGATTCATCACTTGTTACAATAGATTCGACGTTGTGTTTTACATATGCTACCGTTGGTATTTCCCATATCAACAGTATTTGATTTCACAACGTTTGTTTGTTGTACTTTGGTATGAATCCTTTGTTCATGCATCAGATTATCATTACATACAACTGAAGATGCTCTACTAGATACATCAGATTCTTTGTTGTGATCCACATGTTGTTCAATTAGGGAAACATTGTTGTTTTCCAATTTAACATCATCTGGCATGGCAACATTAGTCTGATGTATTTCGTTGAGAATCTTCGGTTCATCACTCCTTGTGCATGTATCATACAACTTTAGTACCTCAGATATGATGGATGAGTTGAAGGTACCAGTTTGTTGTGGTGATGAGACTGCAGAAGACAGATTGGCCATGAAGATGGATTGTGCAGTGGGTTCATCATCAACATCAGAATCGAAAGCATCACAATCTTCTGCCTGGAATATGTTTAGATCATTGAGAGCTAAATCCTGAACTGGTTGATCATCCACATCGGCATCAAAAGTGTTCCCTTCATCTCCCACTAGGAACAACAGCTGCTCCTCATCCAAGGCCACCCCATTCTCCTGTGCTTGCATCAACAACATTTACCCTTGAAGTAGTCGGGACGTTTGGGTTGATTACAGTTCCTTGCAATGTGACCTAACCCACCGCAGTTGTAGCATTTGGGTTATCTTCCTTGTCCCTGATTAGCATTCCCCACTCTATTCTGTGCATTCCCCCTGACTCCATTCCTCTGGTTGACATTTTGCCTTCCTTGAACCAAAACCCGTCCATATTCCACAACAGCCTGATTACGTGGGTTGGAAGAAGTTCTGAGTTGGTTGTTGGCTTGAGGAAGTGTTGCTCTAAAGTGTTGAACAAGCAATGAGACTTGGTTGGAGAGATTATCAATCATCTTATCAGTGTGAGAGTACCCTGAATCCAACTGAGTGTTCTTAACATTTGTAAATCGCACTGATGATTCCCCATTAGATGACTGATTCGGTGTTCCTGGTGTGGGATGGTGATTAACTTGATCAAATGAGGGTTGGTTGAGAGTCTGGATACTGGAAATGAGTGCAAGAGGATCATTTGTCGTTGTTGGACTGAACTTCACCCTCAATTGACGGTCATACACAGCATGCTTCTCATGTTGTTGTAAGTAAGCATAGAGTTGTTCATAGTTGGTGTTTTCGAGTCCTTTGTTGAGCTTCACCGCTGTGACAAATCGATCCCATTCGGGTGACATGTTGTTAACAAACTTTGAGTTGAGTTGGATGTTAGGCATGGTCATTCGGATCATCTTCATGTCATTCACAAGTTTATGGAATCTGACATAGTAATCTGTGATGTTTTCACCGGGGTTCATTTTGAAATGCTCAAATTCATCATACAACTGAGACTCACGATCTTCTTTGGTAAGTTCTGAACCAGCAAGTATCATTTTTACGTTATCCCACACAGCTTTGGCTTCTGTGTTGAAGTTAATGAGCTTGTAGACATCCTTGGGCAACCCTTGTATCACAATGTTGGAAGCTCGAATATCTGCATCATAGCGCTTCTTTTCAGCTTCGTTAAGATCATTGTAGGTATGTGGTCTGTCAATTCCGTAGGTGATAGATCCATCTTGACTAGTGGAGAGAACATCTCTTGTGGTACCCATTTGAAACGGTCCTTCGTCAATTGATCTCAGAATGTTTTCACCATTCTCCTTGCCTTGACAATAAAGTCGAATTCGTTGAGACCATGATTCATAATCAGTCCTGTCGAGCATAGGAGGTCGGGTATCGGACCCAGCAGCTTGAATGTCATCAGTTGAAGCCGTAGTTGCCATGATGTAGTCTTAAATGGGATTTTACAACTCTTGTGACTTAAACCGAGAAATCGATTCTTTCCCGGGATTTTACTAAAGTCAACAAAAGAAACCGAAAGACGTAGTATGCAAGTTATACTTAGAGTGAGATCTTAGATAAGTCACAATTTGCACTAAGTGTCAAGTCGCGACAAGTCAAGTAACAATATATCCGATCGTAATAAGTCAAGTCGTAAGAATTAACTCACAACGTCAAATAAGAATCAGATTAATCGAAACGACTTAAGTTACAACAATTCACCAAATACAAGTAATTAACAAATCACTAGAATCTCACAACTGAGTTAATCGCTAAACACCACCAGATTGCTGGAGCAAATCGCTGAAGAGACGTAATCGCTAGCTAAAGGTAATCGCTATCAGGAGCTAATCACTGAAGAAGGTAATCGCTAGCTGGAGGTAATCGCTAGCTGGAGTTAATCACTGAAGAAGGTAATTGCTGAACGAGGTAAACGCTAGAATTAGCTAATCGCTGGAAGAGGTAAACGCTAGAAATAGGTAATCGATGGATGAGGTACATAATGCTAATCTATACTCGGGGTGACCGAGTTTTAATATGAATAATTGTATTCCTAACAAATCGTCAACTGGTACACTTTAGCTACTCTATAAGTTTTAGGTTAAGATTTCATCTTAGGATATGTACTATAAATAATGGTACTAGTTAGGTATGAAATATGTAAGATAGGATGCCTATAATATAAGATAAGTCGTGTTACTTTACCCTAGCCATAAATCCTTAAGTACTATTTAGGATAGAAACCCTACTCCTCGACTATCCCTATTTAGGATACTTTAGGATACCCCGAACCCTAGAAAATTTACCATCTTTAAGAAGCATAACAAGTTGAATACTTGTTATGATCTACTCGAGGTTTTATTAGAAGCCCCTAAGGAAGTAGGTTAGGTAAACCTTGACAGATAAAGAAATATTCTTAAGGAATATTATTTTTAAACTTTAGGCATCTTGAGGTTAAACTTAGGATATTAACCTTTAGGTGACTAGTAAGTGCTGATAAAGTGGGCTCCGAGAAATAAATCCACTCTCTATAACTACCTTTTCCTATAAAAACTTCCTCCCTTTCATACCCGACAATCTGCCTAAAACCCCTATCATTGCCAACCACATATGGCATAAATAGTAATACTTGTTAAACTTTTAGTTATGACAAGCTATTTATGATCTTATGCGGTTGTAATTTTATTCCTTACTATTTCATGACATTATATGTCATGCAACCCTCTTCATATTTTAAAACTCTTAAATCACTTCCTCTATCATTTCATATGATACTAATGATGAGAATCTTTATTCTACATCATGACGATCTGAAATTCATTCTGAATTCAGTAAACTATCCTTCCTCCATCTCTAATTCTCGTCATTCCAAAATCTCTTAGTCTCCCTAGTTAGAGAATCTTTCCCTAACTATTCCCATATGCAAGTATATAACAGTTATATACAAGCATATTCCTATTTTTCCCTCTTTACTCCCTTAGATTACTATGATTCCCGAAATAGTTTCCCCTCTTAGTAAAAACCCGAATTTCACTCTCTAGGATTCCCGTATTTGAGGTTAGAAATGATTTTAAGATACCTTTAGAAAAACGTAAGATTAGACATAGAATACTTTGAATCTATAAGATAAACTATCTCTAAGAAATCATTGAGGAAATAGAAACTAAGAATATAAAATTTTGGAAAGTTATACCCCGATAGGTAAGAAAGACATTACGGATATAACTTATGTTAGGATTCTACTTAATGAATATCGAGGATATTAGAATTAGACACACAACTAAGTTAAAGGAATCTTTAGGAGTAATTTAGAAACACTAACAGATTAGGTTAATAGGTTATTGATTTAAGAATTCTAAGCTTTACTTATAATAAGACATTTGAGGATTTTAGACTACATCTTAAGATTTGACGTTTCTTTGTTACATACTAGGAATTCTACTTGGAAAAATACTATGGATGTTACTTTACCTGGTTTTAAGTACCTAGGACATAAGATAGAAAACTTAAACCAATGGAATAAACGAGGAACTTTACCTAGAAATAGTGATACTTCTAATAGACCTCTAGCTAAGGAATCACCTATCCCGACTAGCTCTTCTCCCATTATAGGATTTTCTTCACCAATTAGGTCAAACATACCACCCTTAGATTTTAAGGCTATCTGATGCGTGGTTTTGCAACCTTACAACAGGTTTTACCTCTCGAGGGATCTCAAGAGGCTTACAACCCCACCAGGCAGTGTACCTGACCGATGTAGTATAGTGTAGTGGTAAGTACGGGGGATTGATCATTCTCCACAAGGAATAGTGTTCGTTAGGTATGAAAAGCTACTCTAATTAGGTCTAAGGGTGAGGCAAGATTATTTTTGTATTTTTTATATTTTATGAAAGCAAGTAAAATCTCGAGTTTGAATGAGTGGGCGGAATTAGTTGCTAGCCATCTAACCCAAAAACTACTATTGCAAATAAAATAAAATAACAAGAAAATAAAAGGTTGTGAAACTTATATGGAGACAAGTGTGTTTACTTAGATTTCCTTACTCCCTAACTATCTTTTACCGGTTGGTTAGTGTGTATTAATTGCGTGGATGACGGGTGTATTCCTTAATACCATTCGTGGGGTGGCGTACGTACTTCCCCAACTCTATAAGCTCCTACTTCACTCCTATGTCGAGCCGGCTAAGAAGCTCCTAACACGGGATCAATAGAATTCGCTCATGCATTAAATACAACCATAATAACCTAGTACGCATTG
>LBNU01032327.1:33241-53352 GCA_014162995.1 Artemisia annua | reverse complement strand
CCACGCTCATCCCTACATGTCTCAGAACCGCGCAACCCATCGTTTCATTTTGTGGCACTGTTGGTGTTGTCAGACCATTGAACCTTGTTCATTTTTGTGTGCATCTATATTTGTGTTTATGATTTTTACTAAATATTTTTTATGTTTTGATTTTACTGTCATCACTAAACTGTTTTATTATAGTTTGTTGTTTTGCTCGATAGTAATTCGCTCACCGAAGTAAACGAGTTTGTACCATTGACCTATAGTATATTTAAAAGATACCATATTTTTTATTTACACTGTGATCCATTTGGGTCAAACAAGTACAGATATGTGTGTTGACCTTCTGAAACAATTTCTCTTTTGTCAGATGCTACTAAAGGACCATTTGAATTAAAAACCACAAATTGATCCCAAAAGTGATCAATAATCCAATTATTGACTATACTATAATTAAATAACCAAAAATACTATTAAAACAATTATTAGAGCATAAAATTTTGTTCTAAACATTAAAAACCAATTCTTATACATAAAACATCTGGTTGATCCCTCTTTTCATCCCTTAATTTTTAAATTACTTCGGGGTTTTTCTAACTAAAAACACTATTAAAAATCCCGTAACTCATGCTATAATACCAAAAGCCATTTTTAGCATGTACCCGATACAAGTTATCATATTATAAATTTAGGTGAATCCAAATCCAATGGGGTTCCTATTCTTGTAATTTTTCGTGCCTTGCATTACGATCCAAGTAAAATGTTTCTTCGTATTCTCTTATAGTTGATATATAATATTTTAAATTGCGCGAGTAGTATCTCTCAGGTATTTATGAAACTACACGGGGTGTCTTTACATTTTAAACTCTCCGAAGCTTCTTTTGTTAGTCTTTGATTTAGTTTGATAATCCTCAGTGAGATTTTGTAAAATTGATTATGCATTTGCATGCTTTCTAATCATCTGTTTTAGCACAAGTTTGATTTTTTACGAGTTTTTTCTGTTACACCAAATAACGGTTTCATGTATAAATTTGATATCACCATCCATTTTTGAATATTCCTGGCAACTTGGGACTAAATCCTCCGCTGAGAGGTGATAAATGCCTATGCATACAGAATGAATTTAAAAATGATAAGTTTATGTAATTAACTCCAAATGTTAACGAAGGATGGCCTTAAAAAATTTTTTAGAACTGCCACTTCTTTTCATGATATATAAGTCTGTTTTACTCGTGTAACTGCCCTGTGGAGGTCTAGGTACGACCCCACTTTATCAACTTACAGTAGGCGCATAGAACCAGTAAACAAACTTGTGCATTTCTTCTCTTTCTAAGATTTAATGTTGCCACTGGCATAGGAGATTCATGTGATAACTAGCTTACAGGATAATTCTGCATCTAATTGAAAGGCAATGAGTAATAAGCGTGTGAGCACCTATACTGATGCTTGTCATTGGTGTATGTCGTTATTATTATTAGTAACCAACATTATGACTTTTGAGGTGCAATGGATATACAACATATATGGAAACCGAAAGCTAATGAAATTAGATAGATGACACGGGAAAGTTATTGTCTGAAAATTTACTAGTAAACGTAAGATGACAGATATGAGTTTGTGTACAATGCCAAGGCAACTTCATGAATTTGTTAATCTTTATAATTGGAGAGAAATTAAAATTTGTCAGCTTTTAAATTCAATTAAAATATTGTTTCCACCTTTCTTACTATCACCTCTTGAACTTTTTAATCTTTTATTGACTCGTATATGAAGAGCAAGTTCGAAAAGGAGGTCTCCAACAATGACGAAATTTAGAAAGGAAGGTAGAAGTTATGCTTGAAGAGGAAATGGCTAATATTGAAGAGTAAGCCACAAGATATAAGGAGATTAGATGATAAAAAATGTTTTAAACTCAAATTAGCATAATGGAATGACTTTTTTCAAGACTGATATTAGCTTATTTCGTTTATTAGGGTTGTAGTAAAAACTTGTATGTTCATGACACCTTCTTGTTTTGTTGGTGGTTATCCAATGAACTTGCAGAAAATAAGTTGAATTAGTGTAGTGCTTGTTGCGTAGGATGCCAGCATTAATCACTCATGTTGCATTGTATCACTTCATTTCATTTACTTTGCAACATATTAATCATCATTTGTTGAGAGATACACAAGTGTTTATGTTCGATCTACCCCCACTTTGACTTGTGCTGAAAAAAACCTACCCATTTTGAACCAGCAAGAAGGTGAAACATAAGAAAATGAGGTGATTTGCACACTCCTCAAAAATTGATTGTTCAACAACTCAAATTTTAGAGTGCCTTGACATTATAATACCCTTTACCGGGTGGAAAATGAGTAAAGTGATGCTGAGGGTTTAAATGTGAAGACACTCTAAATTAGAGTGTGCCAATCAATAAGAAGAAAGTGAAATTGAAGTAAAGAAAAAGGAAGTAAAGAAATGGAGAAGGAAGTTAAAGTGTGTCGTTTCACCCCAAAAGTGGGTTGAAAGTTTTTAAAGGCAAATCCTTTCCACTTACTCCATTACTTCCTTTCCTTCTTAAATAAAACTTGAGAACATGAGTTTTTTATATTTCATCACTTTCCACTTATCTTTCACCCCTTTTTTTTGGTATGAACAAAGATAGTGAACTTCCAGATTCTATAAAAGAATGAAGAAGATAGTAACACAATGATATCTCAAAAGGATTTGTTATTGAAATATGGATTGTTTGTTACAAAGTGTAATACAGAATTTGAGAGAGAACTAAACTGTTACAAGATCTGAATGAATGACAAAATGAAATGATAGAATGGTATTTATACAGTGAGATGTGATAAAAGATGAGTTGGGTTTCTAACAGCTTTTCCCGCCAAAAGCTGTTATTGACTTTTCTTGATAGTTGACTTTCCCATTTTGAGTTGTTTGACCAATTGACTCTTTTATTCATATCAGCGAGCAGGTTGGGGTAGCATGCAATGTTGGGTTAAGTTAAAACCATTAATTTTGGTACGGTTCAAGTTGGATTGACCCATAACCTTTTTATCTAGACAAATTTGTTTTACCCGGTTGACCCATAAAAGAACAAAAATAATCCAAATCAACTGATTCATAAGTAAAAAGGATCCAACATGTCGGCTTTGGTTGTATCAAAATTAGCAGGATATAGCAGTAAAATGGAAATATAACCAAAAAAATGGTCTAAGTTGTTGGAACAAGAACATACCCCAATTTCTGTTTCGAACTTGCAATTATTGCATCTTATTTTTGGTGCCCCGTAGGGGTACATAAGCAGCACATCGCAACTACCACATACGACTTGCCCTACTTCATGTTCTGCATAACGTTATTTAGTGTCAAGAAGAGACAAGACAAGAAAAAAGAAGCAGAGCATCAATAGTAAAGAAAATAAGTTGATTTTATGTGCATGTAGAAAGAGCATAATGGACCTTCGAGGACATAATTCTCTTCCAAACAACAAGCACACTCAACATATCGAGCACCTCTTGGATAACTAAGTAATAGGCGGCACGAACCACACACCATTTGTCCCATTTCTGCATCAAATCATACAGTTAATCCCTTGACAAAATATAGCCATAAACTGAAAAATTGTCAAGAATGTACAAATCCTCCTTACAAATAAGTTTTTCCTTTTCAACTTTGTAAGCAATAGTTGTCATTTTGTACGTTTTTATAACATTAACTACCTCAGAAAGAGCATATTGAACTAATTAAATACTTCATATTTGACAACCAAAAAGCCAAATGCCGAAATGCAGGTGCATAACACTCACCAGGATTATCTAGCGACCTTTGTCGTTTTGGCATTGGTATTTGTGGTTCAATTGGAGTAATTGACCGCTCTATCGACCTTGGTCTTTTTGACATCACTACTTGTGGTTCAATTGGAGCAATAGACCGCTGTCTTGAAGGTGGCTGAGGAATTTCATTAACAGCTTCGACATTGTTTTGTTCACAATCCATTCTTCCACCTTAACACATCCACATGTTAGCTCTTATGTATAGCTATAATATTAAACATTCATCTTAATGATTTGGCACCCAACTTAAAAAACAATTCTCTCTTAATTTTTACGCTCATTCTGACAGCTTTCAACAAATGTAAAGTGATGGGTAAAGACTTGCCTGATTGAACTACAGGTGATGACACGCTTAAATGAGCTTGTGATTCTTGCTGAGGAGTAGGTTCCCAACCTGGTGGAGGACCTTCATCATCATGCATGTCTCCTTGGTCATCCTCCATCTTCGAGTCTAATACGCCAACGAGGTGGTCAAAAGTGAGAAAATAAGATTAAATTATAATTAAATCAGAAAATTATATAGCTGACCTGATGAGCATGTCTTTTGTAATTTTTGTTCAGGCTGACATTTGGAATCCCATCCGGGTGGAGGCCCGTCATCTTCTGAGTCTTGTTCTTCTACATTTGTATCTGAGTTCCCACATACCACTATACTTATTAGGTTTATGTTTATCAGCAAATTATCATCCAAAAGCGGAACAAAAAGTAGCAACAGAAAGTTCAAATAAAAAATGTATTTCAATTACTAGGATAAGAACAAAATATTCACCAGATATAACTAGTTCTGGTGCTGGAATAGGACGTGACAGTGATTGTGGCTCAGGACCATCTTCATTCTGCGCAGACAGCTGTACATCCCCCGTCTTTGTATCTGATATATACTTACTCATTAGGACACAAGAATGACCTCAGTTGACATAAACCTCCTTTCGTTAAAATTAAAAACCCAAAATAGAACCAAAGAATTATAAAGTGATTAATGAAAAGAAACTAAAAGACCTGATGGAGGATTTGAAGGGCATGCCTCTTGAACTTTAGGTTCGGACTCACACTTGGAATCCCACCCAGGAGGAGGTCCATCATCTTCCGAGTCTTGTTGTTCCACTTGTGTATCTGCTTTACCACACATTTGTTATACATATTAGAGATGGTATGATGGAAGATTGGGCAAGCTCGTTAACAAGCAGGTAGGTTGACCAAAAACATCATTTGTCCATATTTTGCAGTAGATAATTAGTGCAGAAGAGTATGTTTATAAAAACATAATATTTACAACAGGCTTTTAGCCTAGCCGTATCTGATATCAAGTAAATATGTCGAAATTGCCATCTCTATTGCATATCAAGAAACTTATAAGGGTTGAGATTATTTACATTCATTTAAAGCTAAGCTACAATAATGACAAAAAGATTCACCTGATGGAACTGGTTCTGGTGCTGCAGCTGGATCTGCAAGTGATTGTGGTTGGTGACCATCTTCATTTTGGATTTGTTGTATATCTTCAGTCTTTGTATCTGATATATGTACTTGTTAGAACTTAGGACACATGCCTTGTATAGGTTACATAACACTCTTATAGATATACAATCTAGGTACAAATAACTAAATTACACTCGAGTCAATCATAAAAAATGAAGGGTAACTTTGAAGCACCAATTTAAGGAAGAAAGCTGAGATTAATGGAATAACAGAGTTCTGCAATTACCTGATCGGGGACTTGTTGGATTAGATCCGGGCTGACATTTGGAATCCCATCCGGGCGGAGGTCCTTCGTCTTCCGAGTCTTGTTGATCCATTTTTATATCTGTGTTATCATTAGTTAGTTCTTGCGTATCATGAAACTTATCAGGGTCATAAGTATTTAAATATTATCCGAGTAATAGGAACAAAAAAAGATTTACCTGATGGAACTGCTTCTGGTGGTGGACTAGGATGTGCCTGTGATCGTGGTTCGGGGCCTTCTTCATTCTCAGCATCTTGTTGTACATCCATCATCTTTATATCTGATATATTTACTTGTTAGTTGTTAGGAAACAGGCTTGCAACATGTTTAAATAATACTTTTTCCACCATAATAAAAGAGATTAGAATTCAAGATTGCATCTTCAAGAGAAACTGCTAGTCATGTTGGGTTCCTGCTTTTGAGTTATCTCGCACCAATACGGGGTCCGGTTTCAATATTTCCTAGCCTTTATCTATGATCTTTTAACTAGAATTGTGCGTGCGCAATATAAACAGCTTATAAGTTAACATTTTCACAAATTCCCAGAATCACACCCGCAACGCTGAAATAAATCAAATGAAAGAGTTATCAGACTGACCTGATTGAGGAGTTGTTGGACGTGCCAATTGTGATTCTGGCTCAGGCTGACATTTAGAATCCCATCCAGGTGGAGGCCCTTCGTCTTCTGAGTCGTGTTGTTCCACTTGCATATCTGTATTCTCACACATTAGATCTTGCGTATCAGAAAACTAGCAAAGTTGATACATTTTAACATAGTCTAGTCGAAGAGCTGATGAATAACTAGCAAAGGTTGCTACGATAATAACAATAAACAATCACCTGATGCAACTAGTTCCGATAGTTGATTAGTATGAGCCTGTGATTGTGGTGGTAGGCCATCGTCATTCTGGGCATCTTTTTGTACATCCTCTGCCTCCATACGACCTGATGGAGGAGTTGATGGAAGCTCTACTTGTAATTTAGGCTCGGACTGAGGTTTGGAATCCCATCCAGGTGGAGGCCCTTCATCTTCCGAGTCTTGGTGATCCACTGTTATATCTGTGTTCTCACCAATTAGATCTTGCAAATCATGACGTCCAAAAAAGGTACTGAACATATTAATCACCTGATGATACCAGGTCCGGTACTGAACTAGGATGCGCCTCTGATTCTGGTTGAGGAACTTCTTCATTCTGAACATCTTGCCGTACATCCTCCATCTTCATATCTGATATGTTTACCCGTTAGGAGTTAGGACACACGCCATACCAGTATACAACAGGTATACATGTCAATCTTTAATGTGCATAATGGCATATTAGTACTACATGTTATATTGGCTGCGTAATTCACCTGAAGAAACTGCCGAGACAGCTGCAGGTTCTAACGCTTGTTCCGTTTCTTCTTTCAGCTGATGCTTATTATCCCATCCGGGCGGAGGTCCATCATCATCTTCCACTTCTTGTTCTTCCATGTCTAAATCTGAACAATGATTAACCATTGTTATTAACCATTCTCACATTTACTTACATACAGTATCCAAACCAAATACGAAAAATCCGCAGACTAACAAAAAAACCGACACTGTACTTACAGAACAGCTAAAACAATTTCCGTGGCCGGAAATTAACTCCTAGGGCTATAAATGATATGAAACGAACATGAAATTTTTTTTGTGTTTGTTTAGTTAAATGAAGAAACATGAACACAAACGTCCGGTTATAGGTTCGTTTATGTTCATTTATGTATATGTCGTATCACATTTAGTAAGTTAATAGGCATGCTTAGACGACAAACGAACACACTAAAAAGAAATGTTATATATATACATTTGTTAACGAACTAACGTGAACAAGGAATTACGTCTATCCGTCCGTGTTGGTTCATTTGGTCCGGTTTAACTTAAACTAACGAACACGAAAAAAGCCTTCTACCATAAACTAATTTGCACAAGTTGTTAGAGCTAACTTAAGGAAAAGTAAACTATACATTGAGGGGTATAAATGTAAAATTACAATTTAAAACCCTAAATAAAATAAATAAATTGGGGGAAAATGAAAAGAGAATAATAATTAATTACTTTGAAGTGGCGGAGTAGGAGGCAACGGTGACGGCGGTTGACGGTCAGTTAACGGCGTTGACGGAGACTGTGAGCCATCGTTGTTGAGGTTTTCAGGTGGAGGATCTCCGTCGTGTTCCTCCGTCATCGTTGTTAAGGTTTTTATGAGATTTTGGAGTCAATTTAGGAGGGAGTGAGTAATATTCACTTGCATAAAAGCTTTTTTATTTCTATAAACTAGAAGAGTACCCCGTGCCTAGCGGCAGTGGTGTCTAGTTCGAGAAAAAAAGTTGATGGCAAATGAATTTTTTTTCAATAAATTTTGACGGCAAATAATGCTCAAAAGATCCTCAAACGTGGTATCAAATAAGATTCAAGTTTCAACCGTAAATACTTTAATACATCCGTCCACAAAAATGTTATAATAAATCATCAATAATAGATATAGCGGTGACGGTGTATAGGTTACGACAATAATATAGTTTGGTGAACATAGCGGAGAAAGTATTACGTGAATAATTAATTTGAATAGCAAAACTTTCCATTTGTGATTTCTATTGAAGACGGTAATGGTTGCGGTTTAATGTGTAAATCGGTCAACAACTGTCAACATTGGTCAAACTTGCTGGAAACCTTCTAATCTTGCCGGAAATACCCATAACTCGTTGTAAAGTAGTTTTAATTACTTATAGTCGTTGTTTATATTTATTCCAAGGTTTTTTTCTCCACCCTTTAATCTTCTTTTTTATACATGACATAGTTACATTAGTATCTTGCAGTGACGAATGGAAATTTTCTTTGTCTAATTAGCTCTGTAATTATTCTATGAGTACAATTTAAATGAAGCAGCATTGACGTGATTGGGCTGACGCATAAATATNTAAAGTAGTTTTAATTACTTATAGTCGTTGTTTATATTTATTCCAAGGTTTTTTTCTCCACCCTTTAATCTTCTTTTTTATACATGACATAGTTACATTAGTATCTTGCAGTGACGAATGGAAATTTTCTTTGTCTAATTAGCTCTGTAATTATTCTATGAGTACAATTTAAATGAAGCAGCATTGACGTGATTGGGCTGACGCATAAATATTATAGTATCTTTTTTTCTTTGTTTTGCGTGTAAGATTGAATCTTTTTATATGTAAATTTAAAAAATGGTTTTAAAAATCAAAACAAATGTGTTCGTATCTTCATGTTTTTGTTTAGCATACATTGATCCTTTTTGTTGAGTAGTAGTTGTAATCAGTGGCGGAGCCAGAAAAACTGAACATGGGGGGCAAAAAAAATTTCTTCGTAAAAGGAGTACGTAAAAAGTTCAACAACAAAATATAATAGACTAGATTACCACTAAAAAAATAGAAGTTTTCGACGAGGAAAAAGTATTTATATGAAGGAAATATGCTATAGAAATATTTCAAGGTTTTGTGATAGAAAAAAGATAGCAGCACATTTTTTCGTCTCTAAACATTTTTGTAACTCACTAAGTTTGTAAATGTTCGAAATTCATGTCAATGAAAAAAGCTCAATGGTTACTGTAAATATTATAAAGATACCAATGAATACTGTTTTCTTAACTATGTACGTTGTAAGCATCGCAAGTTCCAATGTTCCAATGTTCCATTCAAGGTCAATGTTGAGTTTTCAATGTCAATGTTGAGTTTTCAATTCTTGAGTTTCAACCGGGTATGTTGAGTTTTCAATTGTTGAGTTTCATACAAATTAATTGAAATGTAATTAATACTCTTATTAAAACACCCAATTACTTAAAAGTACAATGATTTATTCACATTGTACAACCAATTAAAACACAAACCGGGTTGACCCGGGACGCTTCAAACCCGGTTTAATTTGACCCATTTCCGACCCAACATAACAAGTTGACCGGTTTAAATCGACCCATTTTTCAACCGAAACGGTTCAACCGGTTGAACCACCCGGGTCGAACCGGATTTCAAAACATTATCCATTACTTAAAAGTATAATGATTTATTTACATTGTACAACCAATTGAACCGTTCCGGTCGAAAAATGGGTCGATTTAAACCGGGTCAACTTGCTAGGTTGGCTCGGAAATGGGTCAAATTAAACTGGGTCAACCCGTCGGGTTTTGAAGCGTCCCGGGTCAACCCGGTTTGTGTTTTAATTTGACCAGTTTTCGACCCAACATAGCAAGTTGACCCGATTTAAATCAACCCATTTTTCGACCGGAATGGTTCAACCGGCTGAACCACCCGGGTCGAACCGGGTTTCAAAACATTATGTTTAATTCCCAAATCTTCAAACTTTTATTATTTTTCGTTTATAACCTATAAACTTTTTTTTATCAATAAACTATCTATCGCCATAAAATCCCGTTGCTATGCACGGGTATTCGTCTAGTATTATAAAGATATCAATAGAGTTATTATGCTATATAGACACAGTAGATAGTAAAATGTTACAAGTATTATTAAAATTTATATATTATAACTAATTTAATAAATTATTTATAAACTCTTGGGTACCCCACTTCCTCATCCCCAACATCTCACTTTCCCTATTCCCTATGGCTCCATTTTTTCCGATCTATAAAACTGTGAAAAACAGTTCACCTCCATTTTGACTCTTTCATTGTTTGTCTTCAAAAGTGCAGAGGGCACTCGGATAGTTTTGCTGAGGGCATTCAACTTTTTTCTTACGAATTTGATATTTTTTCCTACATAATATGTGTCTATGCGAGAGCTTTGTCGGGGGCATCTCCCCCCACTACTCACCATGTGGCTCCGCCCCTGGTTGTAATTTGTTTTTTAACTTCGTTGACAATCAGTTACCGTTGTTGGTATTAGATTGTTTGTGTGGAGGATCTCGAATTTTAATGCAAACTCTAAAATCTTTCATCCCGCCAAGTAAACTTATTTCATATTTCAAATAAATTTTGGTAATTTCTTACCTAATTTTCACCAAAGATGCAATTTATGTGTATGTGAATTATGATGTTTAACATGTATTCATCCTTTCGTTTCGTAGAGTTTTGACATGAATTATGACATTTAACATATCTTTCCTTCAGATCATGACATAAATTTATCACCACCCACACNCATAAATTTAACACCACCCACACAAATGTGTTGTTTAGTAAAAAGTATCCAAAAATAATATGCATCCAGGAATATCATCACCCTAATAATTTCATAGGCCATAAGATAACGATTCACCAAAACCTTGTGACATCGTCAATACTTTTAACACAAATTTAACTGCATAACTTTCCTACAAACTGTTATAAATTTACCAACAATTTAGAAAAAAATTTAAAAATAAAGTTAAAAAAAAAAAAAAAAAAAAAAAAAAAAAAAAAAAAGACCAAAATGCACAAATTCAACATAAAAAATACACAAACTTTACAAACTTATGTCAAAAATACCAACAAGCATTAAGAGGTAGCCAACCATTTTCTGGTGGCATCAGTTGACACAACAGCATATCCCGCCGGCGGTGGAGCAGATTCCGGTAGTTTAGCAGATTCAGGCGAGATCTATAGATCTATAAAATAAATATACACAATGATGTTTATAGATCTATATTGAGAAAAAAAAATGTAGATCTAGAAATAAAATCTATAAATCTTTATTAAAAAAAACAGTAATAAAAAATAAAAAAAATAATAAAAGTAAGTTTGACATTTCAACATTCAACAATATAAGTTTGACAATTTTTCCTTTTTAATTGTAAAGATTTGTTTGCGAAATGTAGCTAATGTTTATTAATATGAAATCGAAATAAAAATAAATTAAATTCAGATATGTTTCTAGCTTTTATAATTAACTATACTTTGAATGATATTTAAGTAATTTGACGTTTACTAAATTAAGTGGTTCGGAGATTTCACTATATTAGCTACTTAATTAATAGAGAGATTTTGGTGCACGAAACAAAGATTTGAGCCTCACTCATTAAGTGACTAAAATGAAAGAGAAATGGCATGTCACCTGAACAATGTCGGTTTTGTTCTTGTAGCTCCTGAACTCGAAAGAATTCTTTTTTAAATTAGCGATAGCAATCAACCCACAACGCTCACAGATGTGAACTCTATACTCATCACTCTGGTCATAGAGCCTCTCTTTAAGGAAATGAGCTACACCATGAGCAATCATACAATCTCGTTTCATCTCCTCAAACCGAAGCCCACCGTCACGTGACCGTCCCTCAGTTAGCTGCCGGGTCAGAATCTGAACCGGGCCATGTCCACGGGAATGGAAAAAAAAATTTGATCACAAAAAATATATAATCTAATATTACTCATCAAAAGTTTTGATCACAGAATACCCGTCTCTCAAACACATTAATAAAATGAAAAAACAAATCCAAAAACCCTAGAGGTTCCCATTGTAGGAACAAACAAATCACCTTTTCTTAAATCCAACGGTCCATATTTCATCACACGCATATTGTGCCTTAACAAAAAAACCTGTTGGGGCATGGGGAGCAAGGTAACCTAGTTTTAATTTCTTATAAAAAAAACAACTCCTTCCTTTCAAACACATTCTTAAAAGAGAGACCCTCACTAGTTGTTAGTCAGTAATGGAGTCCGGTAGAGTGTCTTCCACCTCACCCGTCAAAAAACAAGAGTAAGCTAAGCTCATATTACTTATTTTTGTTTTCATTTTTTAAATATTTTATATTTCATGATTTATTATTATCATTGTGTACAATATTGTCATCAATATGGGTTTATATGCATTGGCATTTGGTTAAAATTTGTTTAACTTAACATTTGTTTTAACCAAGTTTGAGATGTGTTTCAATTTTGGTCACTCAAACTTTTTATCAACCATAAAAACTAGGGCTGAGCACCGCAGGTTCAAAACCGAACTGGACCGACGAAACCGACCGAACTGACAAAAACCGAACCGGACCGACGGCTCGTCGGTTCGGTTTTGGTTTCAGGTTTTACATCATTTCGGTTTCGGGTCGGTTCGGTCCGGTTCGGCCCAAAACCGACAAAAACATACCAAAATACACTTAGACCGACAAAACCAAACCGAACCGACAAAAACCAAACCGACCCTATGGCCCGTCGGTTCGGTTTCGGTTCCGGTTTTTCATGAATTTCGGTCCTTGAGTTTTCATACAAACCATTAAAAGTTTCAAAACAGTTCCATTTTTGTGTACTTTTTATTCAAGAGTGACCTCAACCGTTGAGGTCACTCTTTTCAAACAGAACACATTTTCAAACTTGGTTATTATTTTGTAGTTATTGTTTATGTTTAGTGTGCATTAACAGGTTGTACATAAACATGGTTGGAATTAGTTAAATTCAGGGAGTGGGTATTTAAAATTAATGTACAACATGTTAATGCGTATATGGATAAGCACACCAATTTTAGAAAAGTACAAAAGAATGAAACAATTTTGAAACTTTGATGGTTTTTATGGTTGATATAAAGTTTGAGTGACTAAATTGGAACACTTATGGAACTTGGTTACTATTAGGTGACATATTCCCTTTGTTTTATTCACAAAGTTATTTTTTAAGTAATAAGGGTAACGCCAACAACCTGAAAAAGTTTATTCGGTTTCAGTGTGTGATCATGGTTACCAAAAAAAAAAAAAAAAAACTATAGGTTGATTTCTTGGCTAAGCTTATGATTTGGGCTTATGCTTATATTATGTAAGCAACTTATAGGCTTATATATCGTAAGCTCATAAGCTCATGTTAACTATTTGGGATTTTCTCATGTTAAATAAGCTAAGTGTTTGATTTAACTTATGTTGGCAAATGACAAAAAAGGCAATGGTTATAGAATATCAATGTTAGATTATGTATAATTTAGGGTAAACTTGTAATTTATAATGGAAAGCCACAACTTTGGGACTTATCAAAAACCCTTACAGAAATTGGAATTGGGCTAAAGTTGAGTACCCTTTTGTGCAGAAAACCCAAAAATAATTCTAGTACCAAGTATTTTGCTGGTTGTTGGTACCTTTCTTTTAAATCCTTTGAGTTCATGATGCTGACTAGAAATTTATTTGTTACTACGTACTAAAATACTCTTCCAACATGTTGAATGGTAGAAAACGACGGAAAAGTGACTTAAAAGAATCATGTTTTTTGACAACTGTATATAAGAGGAATCACGTTTTTTGCTGTTTGGATTTTAATTGGTTAATAACATGTTGTTAATCTAAGCAAGTTTCCTTTGTGGTGTTTGTTTGCAGGGATATTGACAGTTTGCACCTAAGCTTCTTTCTGAGTTACATGCCTTTACCCTACCTCATAATAGTTGCATTCAAGTATAATAATACCGAAAAGGTATCTCCTTTCAAAGCTCAGTGTACGTGCATCATCGAATGCATTGTTGTTGCATCTATGCTTCTAGCAATCGGGATTTTGAATGTATTTCAGAGCTCAACTTGGAATACATATCACACGATCTTACGTACTGTCTGTCAATTCTTGCCACCCCTAACTATCGCCTCGCTTCTCTTGGTCTTTTCTCTCCCCGCTGTGAATCTTGAATGGATTGGATTTTTGGTTGTGTGTGTAATCGTCGGGATTGAGGATTTATATATCTATAATGCTCGCAAGAAATATATTCTTAGTGACTCAATGATTAAAACCCGTACTACTGATTACACTGTTCGTCATGCAGCTACACAAATTGTCTTTTCATTACTTGTTCCTATCAACTATTTATTTGTTAAGTGGTCCATTATAGGTGTAACCATTGTGATCCCTCTTGTGTCTAATTTTAATGTCTATTTAAGGTCAAGGAAGATGAGATCTGCATGATATCTTGAAGTTCATCTGCTGATTCGAAAAGCTATATGAAGATTTAGAAGTTAATATTAGCAAAATCGTATTTTGGGTAGAGTAGTAGTGAACTCTTGTAAGGAAACTAGTTTCAGGAGCTATCTTTTGGTTGTAGTGATGTAATGCCATCCTGATTTGACTTTTGTTAATGGAATTGCTGATGTAGAAAGTATATTGTTCAATGGAATCTTTGTTTAGTTTAAATCTGTCACAATGCAAGTATTCAATATGTATTTTGGGTCTACCAAATCCGACCCATTTGAATACACTTTTGTCCGGTTTATCTTTTGTACATTTCTATATGATTGAAACGAGGTGGTTATTACCCGCCGCGTTGCGGCGGCTTTTATTTTCAGTTTGTATTTACGATATGATGCATTGCGGTGAATATTTGGGAATATTTATACGCATTATGTAAATCTAGTTCATGCAGATTCTGTTTTCTATTTAGTTTGTACACATTTTTAATTATGTTGCAATGTTTTAAGCATATGTAAAGGTGATGTTCAAATTTGAAATTTTAAAGTAGTGCAATTGTCTAATCTTATCAAACAGTTGTTTACTACTGTTTTGGGAAACCAATTTTTGGACACTGTTTTTTGGGGATATTCTATCATACCACGAAGATTTAATGGCAATGCGGGGCTGCGGGGCTTTTTAAGACGTTTTCTTTTTGTCAACATACAGTCCGCGAAGATTTAAAAATCAAAGATTTCAAAGTTGTTATAACTGTTTCGGTATGTTGATTCAATTGTTGGGTGTCTAATTGAGGTGTAGTAAGAAAAGACAATATAAAATACAATTAGGAGAAATAGAAGTTGTTACATTGCTTATATGTTTGAAAATTGGATACATGCACTGCTGCTACATTGTTTACAATATCATGCGCTTTTTGAGCCCAGAGGCGTTAAAGACGCAATTTGTTGTTCCGGTCAGCCTAGAGGCCTTTATACGCCCGGATATTGTCCAAGAAATGTTTGTTTGAAAAAAGGATCTGGATGAAATGAGGATAACCTGAGATGTCATGTTACACTAATAAATAGCATAATGGCAATGCGATATCAGTTACATAAGTCTGTAAAATTTCTTAATATGCACACCTGGCCTTGACTGCATACGTCTGCTGTTATAAAATGTACAAGCTATCTGTGAGCTACTGTTACCTGTAATGATATTAACCGAAGAAGTAAGGTGAAAAGCAAACAAAAAACCGCCGACGTTATCGAACAGTGAAACTAAGAACATTATTACAGACCTTCAGACACTGCTGGTCGCCTTCTTTTGCGTGAACCGGTTGCAGTACCCCACTGGCCCATTGAGTTTGCATCGACAGTAGCACAACACATTACGTTGATCGTGGTTGTTGTTCATCTACACACGAATACCTAAAATGTATGTTTAAAATCGGAAGCACGACTTACCATAAGGTTGTGCCTTCCTTTTCTGAAATATGGAATTTTCACAATGCCTATAATCATTGCGAGGCGCGTAAGTGTTGATCTCGTTTTGGATAAGCACTGATTTGAAGTCTAAGATGACCGGCATTTTTGGCATAACTACAACCAACAACAAAACGGTAAGTCGTAAGTATAGCATGCATGATGATAGAGTATTTCAGCACAAAGTTAAAGCTTACAATCGCCATGTATTATAATCGAAAAACTAATTTAGGACACCTTAGGAGACGGCCGTGTGAGCCTTACCTGTTTGACCTATTTCGCTCTTAGCCAATTTATTTACCCATTTTACCTGCTATTAATACAGCCGACACTGATCAGTTTTCATACAAATGAATTGTGATAATACATCTAGTCTACTATAAATAATCTAAGATACCTTTGTCCTTGTCTTCAGCCTATGTTCGGTGTTCATGAGCAGGCTAGGAGCGGAGTATGGCGTATGTTCAGCAGAAATAATTATAAGCATTAGCAGGAAACTAACAAACAACATATTTAAAGCAGATAACATAAAACTGACTCAATACAATCAACATAAATCAACGTGGAATTAGTTTTTCAGGTATGGCGCGAACGTATATAAAGCAAGCATTCAGATTTTTAAAGCAAGTAACGTATCTATAAAGCAAGCAAATTCTTCGGAACCTATAGAATCACATTCTTAAAGCAAGTAACATGTCTATAAAGCAAGCATTCATATACATGAAAATTCCTTGATTAGCATACCTTCGCACAATAGGCGTCTCTGTTGCTTCTTTGCTTGCAAATTCTTCTGCGCATTCATCTTGTCATATAAAAACTGATAGCTCGGAGTGCGCTGAGTGGCTGAATGATTTCGTACCACGCTGGTACGTGGGAACACAGAATTCTTCCCCTATGTTTTGTTGACATCTGTAACAACACATTCCAAAAAATCAGTAAGACCCGAACCATCATTTACAGCTAATACCAACTATGTAAAAGAAGCTCTAAAGGTATATTACCTTGACACGTGTTGCTTTTAGCTGCAAAATTTTGTACCCACAACTAACTTTCAGCTTCTATTTTCCAAAACACTACACATCTAGTTGTTTAATTTTTTTTTAAACCTGCAGATGATACAATGGATTAGCTCACCATACGCATTCTTTTTCCATTGTCACAAACATAGAAATGTGGCATTGTGATAAATTGTTTGAAACTTTGAATAAATGGCTTACAATCAGCAACTATGATATTTAAATATATCCAGTACCTAGCCCACCATGAAAGTTAAATTAAAGATAACATCTACCAAATAATATTAATCGACAGACATGAATGTAAAAAATGAATGAATCTCCACCCCAATAGCTCAAAAGCTTTTCACTTACACCGTTATATGGACCTAAACCATAAAATCATTCGGCAAATGTCAGAAACACACGATATAATAAAATAGTGAATATACAAACCTTGAAATTGGTCTTTGCTGCTGGTTGCACTCGACAAACTAAAATGAAGAACAGATTGTAGTTTAGGAAGAAAACTCTTTACAAAATAATAATGTTACACCGTAACCAACATCTTATAAAGAAACCAACCAAAGTCCGAACCTAAAGTATTTTTCAAAACATTTTATAAACCACAGACCTTTAGCAACATAGGTAAACTACTGTTGACACATAACCTAACAGCCGTGCAACAATTAAAAAATACAATTTTATGTACAATTCCACTTATGGATTTCCAGTTGCTTACCAAATTCAGTACAACCCGACTCAGCCACCAAGATCGTTCTTATCTATTAGCTTATGGATATTCAAAACCTCAGGTACATCAAAATCCGCGCTTGAAAATCGAATCCCACCAACAAAGGGTGAACAATTTTCAGCGTGGATGAAGATTAAAGAGAGGAGAGGCGGTGTGCCGATATTCTATCATACCACAAACAGGCTCAACACGTTGGCATTGGATAATTTAACAGGCCACTTATTTGGGCTAACTTGCCTGGCCTGCTATTAATAATATTTTAATCACTTTGGGGCGCAATGCCTAATAGTATATATTATCTCATTGTGACTGCAAAATTTGGCAATTGCACAGTTCATACATAATTTGAAATCATAATACTATCTCATTTTTTAAGCTTATTTTCAAACATATGAGCTTATATAGAATGTAATTTGAAATCAGTGTTTGATTAAATATTTCATACCATGCGTTTGATAAAATGTGTTTCATCAAACATGTGCATCTCAGACCCCAGTTCAGGTCCCGAGCGCGGCGATCTAAACCCCCGTTCCAACACTCAAAAGTCACCAATTTCAGCCCCTAGTTGAGCCACCAAACCCGCCCATTTTAGCATGTAACCGCAGCAACATCTGAACCCAATTCATCACCGAAATCTACCCTTTTGAGCCTCGATTTCTTGTCCCAGACCAGCCCATTACAGCCGCGAACTGCACACCCATTTTTGTGTCCCAAACTGATCCATTTCAGCTTCTAAACCCGTCCATTTCATCCCCTAAACCCATGTGTTTCAGCCTCCATTTCAGAAGCAACACGCAACGTCGTAAGCCCTAGTTTCATCACCTTAAACTACCTCATTTCAGCCCCTACTTCAGACCCCATTCGCACCCGTTTTAGCACAAACGTCCAAACGCCCTGCTAACCCTCATAGGCACTTATTTCTATTTTCTGTAAATGCAGAAAGTTACCGTAAGAAAATCATGGCTGAAAATCTATAACATTTTTTAAAAAAAACATGGAAGTACTTGTAATGTAAAATGGGGATAGGCTGTAATTTTGATCAATCGGGTTTGCTCAACTGTGAGTCTGTGACACATTGGGTCTCTTCAAATGAACTTACTTTAGGTTGGTCCTTTGTTCAAAAATAACATACATCTATACCCTGGGGCTGCCGAAACTCAAATGTGGCACATTGGGTCTGCTGAAATACGTTATCATGTGCCTTTTAACGCAATTTAGCATATCCGAAACCAACTCAATACATGATCGACACATAATGGTTGTAATAGCATTCATGAAAAACTTACAATTTGATAATAACTATGATTTCTATAGTTATCCGGGCCTCGCTCTCGACGCCATTTTCATATACGGGAACCTGGCGTATCATGAAAGTTAAAATAAAGATAACTATCCACCAAATAATTGTGAAACACGAATGTAAAAATGAATGTAGGTTACAATGGCATCTAATTTGATAGTCAAGAAAAACAATTAGGCTAAAAATTTTAATACCAAATTTAACCCACCAACATATCAAACCCGCGTAGGCCTCAATAATGCACTTCGTAGAATAAGCATCACATCAATAGCAGACTGCAAAGCAGCTACCTGCAGCCACACCTTCATGGCCGCATATTCCAAATCCAGAATTCATTCACCTGGAAAATCGCATGGCATAAAAACTAAAAAAACCTTAAATATTTGGAAATTATTGGATACAAATCAGTGTTAGTACCTACTTGACAGTTACAAATTGTTGATCAATCTCCAGGTTGTTTCTACTTTGTGAGGAATTAATTTCATTTCTTGCATCTTGAAATAGAAATTATTCAATCTTAAGTTTCTACAATCTCTGCTATTAAAGTAATTTTCACATATTAAAAATTAGTGGATTTGATGGATACAAAATCAAAGCTACACGAAAAATATGTAAATTACCTGTTGCTCATGGAGTTTCACATCATCTAAAAAAAGTGAAGCAAAAGTTCTGGATTGGTGTGGTGAAATCTGAGGCGATGCAGCGTTAATATTTAATGAAACTTTCGATTAAGAAGGCAAATAGGAAACTTATTATGTCATGAAATCGAAAGTATACGAAACTTACGATCAAGAAGGCAAATAGGAAAGACGATCAAGAAGGCAAATAGGAAAGACGATGATCAGATTGTTTGGAAAGTTAAAAGTGCAAGTGGTGATAGTTATGAAAGAACGAAGCGGTGGAAGGAAGGTAAGCAAATGAGGCAGAAGCAAATATGATACATTAATGGGCCTGAAAATATGGATCAAAAATAGCCCAGCGAAAAGGGCTAAAAAAAACAATAAAAAATGGCGCCTCAAGCGCTTTAATGGTATATAGGAATTTTGAGCGAATTTGGTCTAGTTTACCCTCTTCATCTTGAGAATGGAGAACTGGAGATATAAAAGATCATAATAGAGTTTAACTATTTTTTACAATAGCCATGAGGGTGTTATTAAAAAAACCTTAATTTAAAATATAAAAGATCATAATAGAGTTTAACTATTTTTTAAAATATTAAAATTAAAAAAAAAAAAAAAA
>LBNU01032327.1:0-33197 GCA_014162995.1 Artemisia annua | reverse complement strand
AAAAAAAAGGATGAAAGTGGGTTTTTTAAATTGTTGGGATTAATCTCATCCATTAGATCAAATAAAGATGGAGGGAAGATGGATGGTGGAGATTAGTCCCTTTGTATGTAAATAAAGTTTTGTCCTCAAATGATCTTAACTCATTGTTTGTGTGATTGCACATTTGTTTGTATTTACAGACTTGTTTATGATGTTTTTTATTTTATTTTATTTTAATCTTGGAAAGGGACTTTAAGTGGGTGTTAGATATAGCTCTTTTTTCTTTTCTTTTTTTTTTTCTTTTCTTTTTTTTTTCTTTTTTAAATACCTAACAAGTAAGAAGTAATGTTTTAAAAACCGGTTTTTTGATTGACCCGGTTAAACTATCGGTTCGCGATTCAACTGATTTTTTCTTAATACAACCTTCGTTATCCAACTGATCCATGATTCAACCGGTTCAACTCGACTTTTAAAACACTGACGAGAAAGATAAACAATGCTATCACAACAACAATGATAAACTATTACACATAAGATATGAAGTTGCCTAGATTTTGTATACAACAATATTAAACCTTTGTCAAACGAGAAGATAAAACTGCTCTTATGCGGGGGTTGTTTATTTAATTTTAGACATAAAGACGAAAATGACAAATTTTTCTTAAATTTTTTAGATTTTATTATTATTATTATTATTATTATTATTATTATTATTATTATTATTATTATTATTTATGATTATCACTTCTTGTATTTTAAAACTTCAAATTCTCTCTTCTGTTATAAACATGGTTTTGCAGATCATGCATAAAACATCTGAAAAGACAAAGAGATCCTAAGTCACTTTTTAAAGAAACTATTTGTCAATCTTTAAACAGAAAAAATAATAAAAAAGTGCTCATTTGGTCGATTTAGACAATGTTGCAAACCCAACAAATTTGAACTTTTTTTTAACGGCAATTTATTCATAAAAGAGATTTAGACAATGTTGCAAACCCAACAAATTTGAACTTTTTTTTTAACGGCAATTTATTCATAAAAGAGAATTAGCAAGGCACTAGAATTACAAGGGGGACTTTAACCAATCAGTCCAAGAACAAGACATATGGCCTCTATACTTATGCGGTTAAGCCAAAAGAAAGAACACAAACAAATATTATCAAACATATCACTTTTCCTCGTTGAAAGTAAACTAAACATGACATTATTAAGATACTGCTAAATATACCATAAAGACGAGCAATGATGATGTACTTACGTTGAATCTTCTCTTTAGACACGTGCCAAGAACTCAACCAATCTATCCAATGGTCCATGGATGTAAACAAAGGAATAGAATACCATGATCGAAAAAGCCTCCAAATATTTTTAGCGATATCACATTCAAAGAAATATGAATGCTAGCTTCGACATACACGCTACAAGAAGGACACGATATATCCGAGATTTCAGTGCCACGACGTAGCCGATGATGGAAGAAGATGATCGTCTAAATGTTTACGAGTGATGCCAACCGTGAAAACTCCATCATTAGCAATGGACCAGTAGCAAGCGTCTAAAGTAGATGAAATGACAATTTGACTAATCTCATTAATAAGGTCATTAAGGTATGCCTCATTCCGAGTTCCAAGATCAGAAGTTCCACGACCATTGGCTGTTGCGGACGCGATCAATAATGAAATAGGATTTGTCTTGTTTGAGCCGAATACTCTGTTGTATTGAAGATACAACGGAGAATCACCTATCCATAAATCCTTCCAAAATCGAATAATGGAACCACAACCCTCTCGAAATCTAGGGGAATCAATGGGAAGAAAACCATTCAAATAAAGATAATTAGTAGATCCAACAATCTTATTCCAAATACCTTTCGTGCTGCAAACGGCGTGATCAAAGCCACCCTCTTGCCCATGTAACGAGCGGATAACATTAACCCAAAGTGCATTAGGGTTAGAAAAGAATCTCCATCAACAGGAGTGAAAGTCAGACACCCTTACTGCTTCGCACTACCACACGGTAGAGATCATAATTCCAGGTTTGAAACTAGCTTTAGAATCTATTGTATGCATATTGTTGAAAAGTAAGCAAACTACTCTCTCATTTGGGGTAGGATGAGAGACTAGCAAAAACTTGGGGGGGAAAAAAACCACGAAACGACACCTTGAGATAAAGGTTTTAGACCAAGCAAAGCTAAATTAACTTGTAAGAAACGGGATTAGAACCCTTAAAAGAAATTGCAATGAAAAGTAGCACAATATTACAAAATTTGCTAAGGTACCATAATTGACCTTAAACCAATCTTTTCAACTAGTATTTCTTTAGGCATTTTATCACTAAAGTACTAAGTTAATACTCCGTATTATACAACTGAATATATTATAACTGGATCAAAGTTGCCACCACCACAATCAAGAAATGATAGAAGTTTAGACGCTCAAATTTCATACAGTATGATACGGACGGATACATTCGCCCATACAATACTGGAGCAATATGCATTAGAGTTCCCGATACAGATACAAGGTCCAAAAATAGAGTCTTGTAATTACGATCACAAGCTATTGCAGATGTGCTCTTTCAAAAAAACTCAGATTAGAGTTATCAAGCGCCTTTCTTCTTGCTGTCTTTTGCTTGTTTTATATCTTTCGTGAGCATTCTAGGTGCAATTGCCATGGACATGAGCTCTTGGAACAGCAGTTTACATGCATATGGAATATGCACCTGCATATAAATAGCATTTAGTTATATATGTTTCCACACAAGTTGGGTGGAGGTCGGGCATGTTAAGTAACAGGGACCTTCTGGCACAGGGTAGATCTAGTGGACTTGAAGGCTAAAAAAACATTTTTTTAGAAAAAAGTGAAAAAAATGAAAGAGAAATGGCATGTCACCTGAACAATGTCGGTTTTGTTCTTGCAGCTCCTGCACTCGAAAGAGTTCTTTTTGAGATTAGCAATAGCAATCAAGCCACAACGCTCACAGACATGAACTCTATACGCATCACTCTGGTCAAAGAGTCTCTCTTTAAGAAAATGAGCTGCACCATGAGCAATCATGCAATCTCGTTCCATCTCCCCAAACCGAAGCCCACCGTCACGTGACCGTCCCTCAGCTGGCTGTCGGGTCAGGATCTGAACTGGACCACGTCCACGTGAATGGATCTTATCGTCCACCATATGCTTCAACCTTTGGTAGTAAGTGGGCCCCAAGAATATCATAGCAGGAAGGCGTCGTCCCGTATGACCATTGTACATGGTTTCAAACCCACGCATCTGGTAGCCACACTTGTGTAGCGCCCTACTGATATTATCCACCTGCAAAATCAACCGCCAATCAACATAGGATGTTTGAAAGTGATAACAAAATACATATTATCATTGTACAAAGTGTCTCACCCACTGCTCATGAGATCTAAGAAAAGGTTTTATGCTCAGTAGAAAAAGTTGTTATATTTAACCAGAATCAGCTAATCGCCTAGAACAAAATTGACACTAGAAACAGTGTTTTGATAGTTTTGACTTACGGTGACGTCTGTGAAGGGAGTAGCATCTCCTTCTTTACCCATATGCGCTGCAACTTTCCCCATAATACACTCGATAAGTTGACCGATTGTCATACGTGACGGAATAGCATGCGGATTGACAATAATATCAGGAGTGATGCCTTCAACAGTCCAGGGCATGTCTTCTTGTGTGTAAGTCATACCAACGGTTCCCTTTTGACCGTGTCTACTACTAAACTTATCTCCGATTTGGGGTATTCTAACTGATCTCACCCTCACTTTCACAAACCTCAACCCGTCAGCATTTGTAGTGAGCAGTACCTGTAATCAAGTTTTTAACATTAGCAGCAGAAGTATAAAAAAAGACAGGCAGGGTCCGGTTGACTTGAAACAGATGTTACCTGATCAACCATTCCGGTCTCACTGTGACGTAAACTTGTGCTGTGGTCACGACGAGTGTAACGAGAGGCTTGCCCCTGAGCCGCATCATCCTGAGCGATAGGTGTTGTTTTTCCAATAATCACATCCTCACCACCAACTCGTGTTCCCTACATTACAAAAATTTGTAGTTTTTATTTAAAAAATGAATCCCGATAAATAACAAAAACTGCATCTACTACTAAAAAACACTCACTGGAGGAGCAAGACCGTCATCATCCAACTTATCATAAGAACCATGCCTCATACCCTGTAAAAGAAAAAAATCAGGTCAGCATCTTCATAAGTGGCAAAATGGACAAGTTAGAGGAAAGAGCAAAACAATGCTTGCCATGGTATTAGATCTATCTGGACGACCAAAATCTTCTTTCACAAGCGTACCCATTTTCTTCTCTTCATCCCTGCCGGAGACATTCAGATATTTTATATAAGAGAAGAAAGAATAAGTACAAAACAAAACAGACAGATAAATTGATCAAGCACCTGTATGACCGGAAGAAAAGTGATCTGAAGAATCCACGATCTATTGAAGACTGGTTCATAATGACCGAATCTTCTTGATTATATCCAGAGTAACACGAAATCGCCACAATTGCATTCTAAAGGATAAAAAACATATAGAAACTCAGGGACGATAAATTTGATGACCATATGAAACTTTACACAATCCTGAAAGTACTTACAATTCCAGCAGGAAGCTGTCTGAAGTGCAAGTGCTCCATTGCTCGAGTAGTCACAAGAGGTTTCTGAGGATAGTAGAGAACGTAGGCCAATGTATCCTAAAAGAAACAAATTTGGAAAAGAGAAGAGTTAGAAAATTAACAATTGACATAATTACTGCGAGAAAAGGAAAAGGAACTTGTTACATACCATACGGAATTGGAAGTTGGTGACGTAAATCCCCATAGCTTGCTTACCCATGGCTGATTGATACGTGTTACGTGGAGACTGTATAGACATGGAATAAAATTTAATGGTCTCCACATGATATATATGCCGTAGTTCAACAGTGAGCGCTATTAAGGTAGCAAGTTACCTGATTGTGGTCAGGAAATGGTATGATGGAGGCACAAACACCCAAGATCAGTGATGGATGGATTTCACAATGGGTATATGTGTCAGAGTAAGACTCGTCTGGGTTTAGCCTCGCGCTTACAAGATCCTGCACCCATTCAAATTACATTTTTATCATAATTCAGGTCAAACCAGGTTGGGTCGACCAGGCAACCCTTCATTTGTGCACTTCATCAAAAATAAGATCCAAATTATAGGATAAAACAATTTAGAAAGCTATAGAAAGAGAAGTATACTCTAGGTGGATTTTAAGCTAATTTTATTATCATGCCCTTTTAACCATTTAAAACCAAAAAAGAGCTTGAGCAGACCATTTATAACAAATTACGGAGTACAACTCAAAGACACCTGTTTTCAATAAATGGGTTGATATTAGTGGCTCTACTTACATTAATGGTCATGGAAATCATAGTAGTCTCCTCTTCTTCTGTATCAATGTACTCTATAAATCCATTTGCTACAAGATCATGCCAGCCACCGTCTTCAGGGTTTTCCTGTAAAAGCATAAACACCAGATAAGTTGTTAAAAATTGCTTTGACCTTCAGCAACCTATAATTCAGATGGCTATTAACAAAAAGAATTTGTTTTACCCTTTGTTGCAGCTTTTGGATGTCTTTCTTTTTTATTAGAAGTCTTTGCTTCTCAACAATGAACAATGGACGACTGCAACGACCGTAATCGGTATAGATTCGAAGTTCTTTCAAACGAATATCACGTACAACTCCAACTTCCGTGTTCACATCGACCTAAACATTTACAATTATTAATGTCAAGAATTTAAAAAAAACTATGCACAAATCTTTGACCAAGATTAACAGCATTATTGATACTCACCCGTCTTCTTAGCCTCCTCAGAGTTCTAACCAACATGTCAGGATCACGATGGATTCCCACCCAAAGACCATTGACAAAGATTTTTGTTGCTTGCGGGATGACAGCAGGAGAAATTTCCTAATGTAGAAGTAAAAAACCATAACCATTAAGAACACAGTAGTAGTATAATAAATAGATAATCAATCCTTCAATCAGTTTAATTATGTTTACCTCAAAATTTTCTGTACCCCATTCTTCCAAAAATTCAAGAATTGGGTATGCGGCTGATCCAACCGTTATGTAAACCATCAATGCAAGATTTTTCACCAGCCCACACGCCTATCATAACAGCAACAGAGAGTCGCCATCAGTAAAACATTACGGACAAACACATTGCTTTATATGCCTAAAATATCCTTTCTTCTAAACATAAGTGGTAAAATTCTTATAGAAACTGGCACAGGCACCTGTCCTTCAGGTGTTTCTGCAGGACACATCATTCCCCATTGTGAGTTATGCAGCTGTCTTGGCTTTGCCAATTTTCCTGTTTACATAGAAACATCATAAACCATAAAGCTAGATACAGAGCAATAATACAGTAATAACTCACAATGGAAGATAATCACCGGAAAAAAAATTGTACAAATAAATGATAGATTTACCTTCACGTCCTATAGGAGAGTTGAGTCTTCGTAAATGCGACAATGTAGAAGCATATGTCAATCTATTCAACACCTGCAGATGTCAAAAAACATATGGGTAAGAAAAGAAAAAGTTAGAAAACAAACCCCACATCTCCATAAATATATCAATATAATGATAAAGATAAACACCGCAAAATAACCAGACCTGTGACACGCCAGCCCTTGTTCCGGCTGCATTTGCTTGCCCCCAATTCCCAGTAGCAAGGGAATATTTAAGCCCACTGGTTATGGTTTTGGCCTTAATTGCAAATTGCAGATTAACATCTTTTCCATTGTCTACACACTGCATATTTAGGTAACAAGTTAAATTATTGAACAGCCAAAAACAATGGAACAATATGAATTCAAGTAACTGGAAATTGTAATTACCTTCTGTACATATCCTCTTACATCTCTCGTTAACTTCCGGAAAAGCTGCATAAACACAAGAGACAACAATTTAATACAATAATACACACTGATATTTACTAATACAACAATCCAGTCTCCAATAAAAAAGATAAAAAAGTACCATTCTAAATAGGCCTCCAAGCAATGGACCAGCAAGATCAAGCCTCTTGTTTCCATAATGATCTCTATCATCCTCAGCCCTCCGGCCAAGAGCACACAACAATAGACGGTGGATAATATATCTGATGAAAGTAAAGGTAAGTCACTTCGACATAAAAGATAGACATACCTAAACTCAAAACACATTAAAAAGAAAGACTTACCCAAAGTAGTATGCTTTCTTTGTTTCACAGTACTCCCCAACTCCCACATGGGGAAGCATTTCTTTCTGAAGAATATCTCGTGCATACCTGTAATACAACAAGAACCGTGAGCGAAAAGATGATAATAGCTGAAAGGACCATATGCCTAGGACACTATGAAAGATTGAAAGAAGATCATACTTTATTCTCTTCTCCTTTGTGACACCAACAGTGGCACCTCTCTTTCCGATGTAATCTAATGCCACCTGCAATAGGAGTGATCAGAGATTAACTATGTGAGTAATTTCTTATCTCAATGCTATGAAATCCTTATTAGACTAGAATAAAAAATTATGGCTACATCCTGTAGCTCCCAATTTTTTATTCCCTCAGATGTTTCTAGGGTGTGATTGGATGTCAATTAAAGTGACTAGTTCAAACTGAAGCTGAAGTAATCCATCACTGAGTGTTTAGGTAAAGCGATTGTGTATTCTGATTTTCAAACTACTCAGGGTATAAAAAATCAGGACAATCAAGCAACTAATTATCCAGTTCTGGTTCTTCATGTCACAGTGATCATTTCCAAAACACACATTCAAAAACCCATCTTATGATAAAGAAAACTAACCTATTGACAAAAAACAAATCCTTCCAATATTTCAAGGAAAACATAGCAAGCCATAGATGTAATTTATCTATATAAAGATGATCAGAAACCGTTGTGTTTACACAAAGGGAAGGAGGAAGAAGCATACTTGCTGATTTTGTATCACAAATGCTTCTTCCAATGAAGGCCGAAGCAACTCCATCATTTGTGTATCAGCAAAATCATAGCATATGTGTTCCAATATATCTTTATCAGCCACGAATCCCAGTGCCCGAAACACAATAATGATAGGAATCTCAGTTCGGATATATGGAAGTGTAGCACGAATATATTGACCAGAGGAACCCTGCAATTATAGAATACGTCAAATAAAATGAAGGAAACCAACATTGTGCATGATCAAATATTCCTAAAAAGCATCTCATACCCCTTTGGCACTCGTCCTAGCAAGCATCCGCACAAACATGGTACTTGGTGGCCTATTTTGAGATTCTGCCATTGAACGAACTTCCCCCACATAAGCATATTTGTTCGGTTGCCTCTTCTTAAACACATAGACATGATTGGTGCTCATCTTCTCTTGAGCAATCAAAACCTTTTCACTCCCATTGATGATGAAATATCCACCTTGATCATACGGGCATTCTCCAAGCTCGGTCAAGTCCTTCTCTGAATTTTGAAATAGTGTACAGTAACTTGACCGGAGCATAATAGGAACCTGATATGCAATAATATTGAGTAGATAAGTTAAATTTTTGCAGATTATATTACTTAAGTTACTGGGATTTCGTTGCAAGTACCTTTCCGATGAAGACTTTACCAAAATCTTGAGTTTCTGTTGTTTCTTCATGATCATGACCTTTCTTTATAGCCCTTTTTGTTACATCGACATACAATGGCGCAGAATATGTTAGATTCCTTAGCCTTGCTGCTTTTGGAAACAACGTGGCAGTTTCACCATCTGACTCTGTCATCATCGGCTTACTCAGATAAATCTGACCGAAGCTGATCTTGTAGATGGTCTGCAAGTGAACGAAAAAGAATATATCAAATGCATGACATGAATGCATACACTTCTCATGTCAGGAAAACAACTACATTTAATCCATATGGCACCTCAGTATACATAACATTAAAGAATATATAATTAAAACATTTTCAGCCTACCAAAATTTCCTTATGTACACATGATTTGAAATTATTCATAAAAGAATCTTTAGTAATGCATCCAAATTTCATTAAAAGTACACATGATTTTGTGTTATTAATGTTTTCCAACCCGGTAACATCCTAGCAATAAACTTTAGATTCCAAATAAAAAAAAGGCACTGAATACACTGCATTGCCGAAAATCTTTCCTGAATAACTCTAAAAGTCTAAATCATGTGTACACAAGGGTATCAAGAGTAACAATTTCAGCAGATTGTTCAGTGAGGGACAAAGTATTATTCCTATTCTATCGTCAACCCCTTCAGGATCACTATCAATGTGGCATTACTGTTTTTTAATCAGCCACGGTTCACAATGTTTAATACTTAATTTCTTGGTTTTGTTATAGCAATATAATCAGATCTCACTAGAGTTAGCAAATCATTGTAAACATATAATCATCTCCCGTTACAGTTAAAGCTATTCAAATAAAGTTTGAGTCACATTTTATTAAATTTTTCTCAGGCTACTTCCTGAAACAGCAAGTTTTGTTCGAAATGGAAAAGCACCATATCCATGCTCTCAAAGCCAGATGCATTGCCGAATAATCTTTCCTGAATATAACTAAATCATGTGTACATAAGGAAATTAAAAGTAACTATTTCGGCAGTTGTTTAGTGATAGAATCAAGATGTTATTTATATTTTTCATCAAAACCTCGGAATCATTATCGATGTCGCGTTACGCAAATACAATCGGCCAGCAAAACCGACACGATCTTGAGTAACGAAGCTCGACATCAAACCTAGTACACGACTTTTTTAACAGTTTGATACTTGATTTCTTGGTTTTGTTGTAGCATGTCCTTGTCTATATATAGTCATCTCCAGCTAGAGTTTTATAACTCAATAAAGTTTGATTCACAGTTTAAACAGTTTACTTAACTCTAAATTCTTAAAAAGGTCAGTCAAAAATTTCATAGTTTAACTATTGATTCTGGTTTGAAACTAGTGGTTTCTATCAAGTCAAAAAATGCACATTTTATACAACTAATTTCATTATTATCGTATTCTGTAACTCTATCAAGTGAATCAATTTCAAGCCTTAGAAACGCAAAACGTCAAGATTTAACAATAAATTCAAATCACAACTACCAAACTTTGAACTCAAACCCCTTAACTCGTGCAAAATATCTTCAATCTTCCATAATTCAACTATGGTGGTGTTTATATCAGCTTATTTTCCGGGCGTATTTGAAATTGGAAAATCCTACAAGACCACTTTTCCTAGCTTATGAGCTCATCAAGTTCCATTTATAAGTCATAAGCTCGAAAGCCTAAAAAGCGCTTCTAAGCTTTTCCAACTTCAAATGAGCTTATAGCTTATTTTTTTTCGCCTTACATTACATAAGCCTTGGCTTGTTTTGAGACTAGGGCTTATTAATTATATAAGCTTGTTATGATATAAAAAGCTTATATAGGTAATAAGTCTCAAAATAAGCCAAAGGCTTATGTAATGTAAGGCGAAAACAAATAAGCTTATAAGCTCTCATGTATAATAAGCTTAAACAAACACACCCTGTACTTTATAAGATCATAACCTAACGTGTTCTACTAACATCTAGTGCTTAAAACTTCCATCACATCAACTATTACCAAAACCAAATTATAAGTACTAGGAGGGTGTTTTGTCTACGCTTACTTAATGAGCTACACCACTTAATAAGCTCATTTACTTTGGGCGTATTCAATTGAGCTAAATGAACTTCATAACCTCACATGTTCCTAAAACTTCCAAGACATTAACAATTTCAATTTCCACACCAAAACTAAACTCAGTAGTCCCCTAAACAAAAACCTAACATACAGCAAAATCACGTTCATAACCGCAGACATCCTACTATCATCTAGTCCTTAAAAACTTCCATCCGCGCCAAAATTCTAAACTCAGTCCCCCTGAACAAAAACCTAACATGCAGCAAAACCGCGTTCATAACCGCAGACATCCTACAATCATCTAGTCCTTAAAAACATCCATCCGCGCCAAAATTCTAAACTCAGTCCCCCTGAACAAAAACCTAACATACAGCATAATCGCATTCATAACCGCAGACATCCTACTAGCATCTAGTCCTTTAAAACTTCCATCCGCGCCAAATTCTAAACTCACTAGTCCCCTAAATAAAAACCTAATATACCGTCACAATTCCAACGAAAACCTAAATAGCGAAACCGCATTCATAACTGCAGACATCCTACTAGCATCTAGTTCTTAAAAACTTCCATCCGCGCCAAAATCTAAACTCAGTAGTCCCCTAAACAAAAACCTAATATACCGTCACAATTCCAACAAATCCTAAATAGCGAAACCGCATTCATAACCACAGACATCCTACTATCATCTAATCCTTCCATCCGCGCCAAAATCTAAACTCAGTAGTCCCCTAAACAAAAACCTAATATACCGTCACAATTCCATCCAAACCCTAAATAGCGAAACCGCATTCATAACCGCTGACATCCTACAAGCATCTAGTCCTTAAAAAATTCCATCCGCGCCAAAATCTAAACTCAGTAGTCCCCTAAATAAAAACCTAATATACCATCCAAACCCTAAATAGCAAAACCGCAGACATCCTACTATCTTCTAGTCCTTAAAAACATCCATCCGCGCCAAAATTCTAAACTTAGTAGTCCAAAAACCAACAAAATTTTATAAAAAGTGATTCAATCATAACCTCAGCGAAATCGGGCTGGTGACCGGGGTTATGCTGAGACTCAGGACGGATCTCAATATCAGCAGACTCATCAACAATCTCCTGCATTGTATTCTGAATAAACTCATCGAATGAATCCAGCTGTTGACGCACCAGCCCTTTCTCTTCGAAGTAAGAGCTTATTACCGCCCACGCGTCTTCTTGCGTTATATCCTCCTCGTCGTCGTCCCCCTCTTCATATCCCTCCCCTTCATCACCACCCATGGTGTTGTTGTTATAGTCTAGTTCGTTATTATAATCATCATCTTGATAGTCCATTTGATTTTATTGGTTTTGGGGGTTTCTCAGAGAGAGAGAGGGGGATTTGAGAAAATGAGTGCTGATTGGGTTTAAATAAATGGCGGTTTAACTTAGCCCAAAACATCTATTCAGGCCCATTACAGTTTTGGGTTTAGCCCATCATATCTTATTCTACTATTTTATTTCGGGTATGTTTGGCAAATTTAGCTGTAAGTTGTATGTTGTATGTTGTAAGCTGTAAACTGTAAGATGTAAGCTGTTAACTGCAAAGCTGTTAACATGAGCTATAAGCTGTATCAGTTTTTCAATAAATGTGTTTTGTAAGTTAGTTGTTAAATGTAATTATAAGATATAAAATGACATAAAAGGACATATCTATAATTATATATAAATGTTTGGAGGGTATATCAGTAATTTAAAGTTTTAACAACTCTTACTAGTTTAAAAAACTTCATGAATCAGCTTTTCATTTAGGAGCTATTTGTTTGACATAAAAGCTTGAAGTTAATGTATCCAAACAGAGCTTTTATTTTAGATGAGATTATTTTTGTAACAAAAAGCTAACAAATCCCTCATAAAGCCCCTGCCAAACAGGCCCAAACTAGTTTGTGTATTTTTTTCGCGATTTCATGTGTTAAAAAATTATTTTTTCGCTTGACGATGATGAGCATGAGGTTAGGCTCATGGGCGGAGCTATTAAGGGACCGGGAAGGATCCAAGCCCCTTAGGCTTAAACTCGTTAGTATTTTTTCGCGATTTCGTGTGTTAAAATTTTGTTTTTCTCATCTCGGCCCTCCAATCTAATGTTCTTCCGAAAAAAAGATTGTTTCGGCTCTCTCAAGAAATTTTTTCTAGCACCGCCATTGGTTAGTCTTGATGTAATAAGGTGATTTTAAGACCACATTTACTATTGTTATTTTAGTGTTACATTAGTTTTTCTCTCTTTACAATTAAATTCATTATTAACATAGTGTAATAAGACAACAAACTTTATCTCCAAAACATATCACACTTAAATACAAATAGAACCCATAAAACACACACACACACAAATTATACGACTTCGTCTTAGCATCGCTCAAGACAAGCCAGAATAAGGCCAACACATCTTGGGTGGTATCCTTATTACGCCCAGTCTTAGTTACGTTGGGTTCAACATTTACTTCATTCACCAAACCAAAAACATTTAAAAATAAATAAATAAATAAAATTGTCACTGTACACATAAACAAAAAAAATGAGCACAACGTATGATTGCATGCGTCACGAAACAAGTGTAAAAAGTTGGGACAACTATAGTTAGAGGTCAACCATAGTTAGGGTGGTTCCTATCTATGGGTTGGGACAGACTATGAATGCTCGGAAAGATGGGTGGAAGATCAAACCGCAAGAACAAAAGGTGCAACGAATTTAGATGAAAGGCAAACTTACCATTATTAATTCATCCTTATTAGCCTCTATCACACCAAACCTATGGACCGAAAAAAAAAGTCCGGTATTTAGATGACCTGGCCTCCAAAAGATGGGTGGAAGATCAAACCGCAAGAACAAAAGGTGCAACGAATCTGCACAATAACAACGGTCAGTGTATTAGGATCAGTTAATTTCCAGCCCGTATATTGTGGTGTATGTTCATTTTTTTAATCGGTGCCAACATTTACTTATAGTCTATACCTGATATTTGGGTTACACATCAGCAGCACAGTAAGGTAATGACATTTTCAATAGAATTTAAAAGTTTAAAACTTTTGATAGATACCCTAATCCTAAATTAAATGATACCCTAATCCTAATTTGCAACATATCCAATTCATAAAAAACACAAAGAGAATTAAAACCGTAAAGTTGAGAATAATTATTTAAAAAAAAAAAAAAAAAAAAAAAAAAAAAAAAAAAAAAAAAAAAAAAAAAAAAAAAAAAAAAAAAAAAAAAAAAAAAAAAAACCTTAAATTTAAACGAAACCCCCATTTCACAAAAATCCCAAAATTAATACAAAACCCTAATTCTTATAAATATCAAACCTGCGATTTATGATGTCCCTTTATCATCGTCTTTTGGTTTTCCTTTTTACATCCTTCTATCATCACCATCATTAGCAGGGAGAGATATGTGTAAATGGATGATTGTGGGAGGTATGAAGATGATTGTGGAAGGTTCGGGAGACCGGAGTATTATTATGCATAAATAATAAGTGGACTGGAACTAACCGGGAGCAAAATGGACCAAGTGACCAGGCCAAAGGAGCCCCGTAATTTTGGCGGGAAACCCAGCTAAAAAACGGCGTCGTATGTGACCTATTTTAATATATAGTATAATTTGTCAAATAAAGAAATATTTAACTTTTCTATATTAAAAATAATTATAAAAATTAAATAATAAATCCATTATTACCAGATAAGAAAATATTATTTTTTTCGAAATACGAAAATACGCACTAGGAATTTTGTTTTATTATATAAGAGATAGTAAATACTTTGGTAGAAAGCCGGATTTGGGCCTGTTTTGAGTCTGTGCAAAATGGTTTTACTTTATATGTGTAGCCCATTCAAAAAGTCAGTCCATACTTTTTAATTTAAAATACACACGAATGAACCTGAATGCATGTTTTTGCAAAATGTAAGTTTTTAATGCATAATGTCATAGTGTACAATGTCTTTTAGCATGTTTTGAGTAAACATGCAAATATCTAATAAAGATGTTTGCAAAATAGTCCTATATGTTTGGGTCAATGACAATTTATTTGTAATGAGTTACTTTTGATCATAAAAATTGTTAAACCGAGATTAATTTGTAGGAGTACACAACGTTCAAATCCATATTTAGGTTGTAACTAATTGATTAATTAGTTTAGTTAATGAACAAAACAGAATATGAGTAAACAAGTATTTTAGCCATAAAGCTAAGGTTTGTATTACGCAAATAATAGTTGTTTCTTAAGTAAGATACGATACTCGTCCAAATAAGTAAGTCTATAGTTGTTGTTTGTGACATCGTTATAGTGGTGACAGACCTCTTCCTAAATATGAACGTTAGTTCTTTGTTTGCATGCAAAATAATGCAGTAAGTAATTAGTTCAGGCTTTGCATACTACCTAATTGGATGTCACTTCTACCTGAGCTACTAACAACTAACAAGCCATTTTTTAAAAAAATGTAAGTTTTCCACTTATCAGTCAACATAATTTGCAAAAGTGAGCTTGTTCGATCAAATAAATTAAGTTGATGTTTTGCGTCGCAAAATCATATGGAGTTAACAACATGTAGCTGTAATCGCTATTTGGCCATAAAGATCTATAAGTCAGTTATATGCGGCTCGGTTTTTAAGGGTAGCCAAAAGGGAGAAGTGGGTATGAGGAATGACCAACTTGTGAACTTGATTGTGGCGTGTATGTGAGTTTGTGATGTTGGTTTTTGTGGAATATATTCATGTATAAGTATGATATATGGAAAATGATTGGGAGGCCTAATTTCTATGCCTAAACTCATGCCTAACATATGTGGCATGATCCTGATGGTTTGTGAAAAAGTGGGTCCCCTGACTGCAGCCATCAGGATGATGACACATGGGCTTAGGCATGAGTTTAGGCACAAAATTTAGGCATCCCAATCACTACTCATGATATATCTGAGTAGTTATGTTGATTTTTTTATTACACGTCTAGGGGTGTTCAGTATTTGGTTTGACACCGAACAAACCGAAATATAAACCGGATCGAAACCGAATAAAACAAGACCGAAAATTTAATTGATGTATGGTTTGGTTTAAAACCAAAGCGAAGTATTTAATTGGTGTTTGGTTTTGTTTTGGGTTTGACAAACACATAACCAAACCAAACTGAAAAAACCGAATATATATCTATCCACACAAAAAAGTTTAAATTATATATATAAAGATTTTATATGTTTATCTTTCTAACAAAAAATTTAAAAAATTAAAATATCTTATAAACTAACCACTCCTTAAATCAAGGATGCTTGAAGATGGAATATTCAAGCATAAGACTTCTGCAGAGCTTTGAACTTTTTATCTTATTTCACTTTCATTTATTTCCGTTAAGTTATAAACCATTTGGTTTCTTAAACTTTTGTTTTGTTAATTTCCTTAAACACTTTATGATATCTTTTGATTTGGTATTTTTTTTATTTGAACTTTTAGGTTTTTATTTGTGACTTTTAGATTACATTTAGAAGTTTAATTGAATTTGGTTTTCTTGGTTTTAACCGAAACCAAACCGAATTCTAAATTGGTGTATGGTTTGGTTTAATCTATTTTATAATTGGTTTGGTTTGGTTTTGATTTTAACTTTTAAAATTTTCAAACCGATTAACCCGAACCGTACAACCCATAAAACCGAAAACCAAACCGATGAACGCCCCTGACACGTCGATGATGGATAAAGAAATTCCATGTGGGGCAAATATGTAAATAAGAAAAAACAAATGTACTTTAGATTCATGTTTAGTTAAACTAAACTAAACTAAAGCCCGTGTAAGTTTGTCGACAGATTCATTCATTAGGCATCTCCTTATTCGATACAAACTTTACCTTTTCAAATCTGTTCTATAAATTATCCCATCATCGTACAGATTCAAATAATTAAAGTTTAGAATCGACTTCGGCCGTTAGTTAAGCTTTTTGAGGTATGATTTGCTTNCTTTTAGATTACATTTAGAAGTTTAATTGAATTTGGTTTTCTTGGTTTTAACCGAAACCAAACCGAATTCTAAATTGGTGTATGGTTTGGTTTAATCTATTTTATAATTGGTTTGGTTTGGTTTTGATTTTAACTTTTAAAATTTTCAAACCGATTAACCCGAACCGTACAACCCATAAAACCGAAAACCAAACCGATGAACGCCCCTGACACGTCGATGATGGATAAAGAAATTCCATGTGGGGCAAATATGTAAATAAGAAAAAACAAATGTACTTTAGATTCATGTTTAGTTAAACTAAACTAAACTAAAGCCCGTGTAAGTTTGTCGACAGATTCATTCATTAGGCATCTCCTTATTCGATACAAACTTTACCTTTTCAAATCTGTTCTATAAATTATCCCATCATCGTACAGATTCAAATAATTAAAGTTTAGAATCGACTTCGGCCGTTAGTTAAGCTTTTTGAGGTATGATTTGCTTGTTTTTCAATTATCATGCTTTAATGTTAATTGTTTTCATAGTTTATTACTCATGTTTTGAGTTTTTGGATTGCTCGATTGGCTTATTAGCTTTTTTGAGTTTTTTGGATTGCTCAATTGGCTTATTAGCTTTTTTGAGCTTTTTGGATTGCTCAATTAGCTTATTAGCTTTTTTGAGTTTTTTGGATTGCTCAATTAGCTTATTAGCTTTTTTGAGTTTTTTGGATTGCTCAATTGGCTTATTAGCTTTTTTGAGCTTTTTGGATTGCTCAATTAGCTTATTAGCTTTTTTGAGTTTTTTGGATTGCTCAATTAGCTTATTAGCTTTTTTGTGTTTTTTGGATTGCTCAATTGGCTTATTAGTTTTTTTTTGAGTTTTTGGATTGCTCAATTGGCTTATTACCTTTTTTGCGTTTTTGGATTGCTCTAGCGATGAGCACAGTACCATTTTGGTACTGTACCGGCACCGTTTCTGAGGTACCATTTTTTTCCGACCAAAATATGTAGCCCCCCTGATCCCGGAACCGAGAGCTATATCGGTACCGGTACCCGGGAAACCGGTACTATACCGACTTGAGTACCGTTTAGACGTTTAGAAAAAAATAATTTCAAATTGTTCCAATTTGGCACTTTCCTTTGGATACTCAGTCCTTATTGATCCACAGTGGGATAGTTACTTTGTCATATTTAGGAGTAAAATGGGTCTTTTGGCAGTAGGATGGTATTTTTCTTTATTATTTTAAGCATGTATTTGGTTGTAATTTTGTGATGCATGAGAAGTAAAAATGTAGCGAGCTCAATGAGAAGTAAAAATGTAGCCACCGTGGCTTCTTTTGTTAATGCTACTTGTAGCAGAAAATTTGTAATATTTTAGTTTTCTCCTCTTCTGTCGTGAGTTTCTCAAGTAAGGTTTGAGGCTTGATATTCTACACAAGCTACTACTAAGTTAAGAGTGCTTAGATCATGAGTTTAGAAAAAAATATTAAGCCTCTTTTTATTCCGGTACTAAAATCGGGATATCCCGTCTTGGTACCGTACCGATTTTTAGTGGTACCGGATTTTTTAGCGGATTTCATGGTACCGGCGAGTAGCGATAACTGGTACCGGTACGAGTCGGTACCGGTACGGTTCCGGTACCGTACCGTTTTTCGGGTACCAATGCTCATTCCTAGATTCTCAATTGGCTTATTAGCTTTTTTGAGTTTTTAGATTGCTCAATTGGCTTATTAGTTTTTTTTGAGTTTTTGGATTGTTTAGCTTATATCAGCACTGTTTTGTGTCCTTCTTGGGATGTTCTATTGGCTTATCAAATGCTAAAAAAATACCTTTTCCTGTTTCTTCTATAGAAGCAATAAGCTATTTGAATGCTTTGATTGTTCAGTTGGCTTATTCAATGCTTTGTCAGCACTTTTTTGTGTATTAGTTTTAAAAGTTTTGAGTGTTGGGATCACGTGATTACATATGGTTTTGCATTTGTGAATTAACCTCTAAATATTGTTGTTTAGATGGAGCAAATTTCCAGTGATCGATTCCTCCCTCCCTGGTCTTCCAAATATCCATGGTTGATTGCCCAGAGCATACAAGACGACGAAAAGCAAGACCAGTTCGTCTTCTGCACCATAGACAACGAGTTGCCACATTATCGATGTCGAATCCCTGAGTTGCTTGGGAAACGTATCCGAGGATTTTTTCATGGCTGGGTGATTCTTTCCAACTATCCACACAACAATATATGGTGTCTTTGGAACCATATGACTTCTAAGATCATAAGTCTCCCCACCTTGGTTTTGGAAGATGGCGAGTCGTATGAGTCTATCCGCCAGTGTTGTTTGTCAGCCCCTCCTGATGATCCGAGCTCAATTCTTTTGTTAACAACAACAAGTAAGTCTACCTTCTTATTTTGTCCGGTAGATAGTAAACGGGAGGATTTTAGATGGACCGAAATGTCGTATGCCCAGCAGCTCAAGAGACTAACTTCAAATGGTAAATTACTACATAGTCTAACTTGTTGCAATGGTAAAGTATATGCCCTAAGTATCGATGGTACTTTTGCTCATTGTGTCATACATCTTGACATTGTTGTTAAGTACAATGAAGTTGTGATAAATCTTATGCTATTCAGCACTTGCCCTTCTGACCCCTATTGTTGTGGAGGAGACATTCATTATTTGAAAGGATCTTCTACCGAACTGTTCTACATTGAAATAGGCTTTGACGAGGAAACTAATAATATGGAGAAAAAACCTGTTAATGTGTATCTTTATAAATCAGACATGACTTGTATAAATTGGGAAGAAAGGGAATGCTTCAAAGACTGGGACGTATCTCATATTGATATTAGGATTCCTGTATGCGATGATCCTGAAGACTCTAGTAGTGAAGACTCGAACACGGAGAGTAGTCTTCACTACTCGAGTGGTCACCAGGACATGATTAGGGAAATTGAGGAAAAATATGATTCCAAAAAGTTGGACATGAGTTGTGAAGTATGGAAAGTAATGGATGACCTCAAAGACGCTATTTTTTTTATAGATGTTGCGCGTGACTCGGTTTCTTATAGTCCTGTAGTTGCCTCAAAGTTACAAGGTTTTATACACATTCGTGGTGAAATGGGCAAAACAATATACTCATACAATGTCAAAGATAACACAATCTCCCTATCTTCTATACCCTCTCCTATCCTGCCGACAAGCCATGTGTCAATGTGGGAATGCAGGTATCGCCTTTTGAATTAATTTGTGTTTGTTTATCATATGTGTTTTATTTTGGTTCTCTTTTATGCATAATTATACTTTTTTCATTGTCCCATTTTTGTCAGTTTATTTTCATTTTGGGTACATTTGAGTGATTAAAAGATGTTGTCGGTCTTATAAGCGGTATCATAGTATTTCCAATATTTTCCATATATGTTTTCAAAAAATTTATAAAAATAACATCTTGTTTACATATATTCAACATTAACTGTATACAAATGATCATTTTCGATACTCCATTCAGTTATTGGGGGGGTTTTATTTACAAAATGACCCAAATGGGACACAAACTATCTTATAATGACTCATATGTACATAAAAAGGTGCGATGACTACAACGGATTTATGAAACGGCATGATGGTATTATCTGTGGAAAAAAATATATTATATTATAGGGAAGTTGTTCTTAAAATCCTATATATGTAGGTTAGAAGATGATCACGGAGAAGCCAAATGCATTGTTGATTATAAAGAAGAGATGGGAAACAACAATCAGATATTCTTAAGATCAGGTACAGATAATGGAGTTGAATTTAAAAATTCACACCTCCTCAATATTCCGTTTGATCTTTTGGAGATGATTATGGAGCTTTGCGTTGGTGTGGAATACATGAACTTTCGTGCTACATGCAAACAATGTCTTTTAGCAGCACCTTTGATCAAATGGAGCAACGAAACGTCATTAAGGAGATTACAAACACATTCACCTGTTTCACCTTGGCTAATGGTGGTAGACAGAAAAAGAGGCATTACCACTTTCACAGATCCTATGTCGGGTGACAACTATTTTCTGAAAAACTCCAAAGTATTACTTAACGAGAATGACAGAATATGTTATTCAAGGTTTGGTTGGTTATTGTTTTGGAAGAGAGACTTGAATTGCTTAGTTTTCTTTAACCCTTTCACAAATGACCTTCGGAAGCTTCCAGAAACAGAACATGATTTAGAAAGCTTATGCTTTTCTGCACCACCAACTTCCCCTGATTGTATGGTTGTTGGATTTACAACAACTCGTGTTTACTTCCACTCTGCGAATCAGAAACGTACATGGCGTGCTCTTCGTCTTGACACTGATCCACATACGATTTGTTTTTCAGCTTTTTATGGTGGAGATCTTTTTGTCTTTTGTGAACGAGAAGTTATTGTTATAAATAATTTAGGCAAAAAAGATTGCTCTGGAGAAGTTGTTGAAGCCGAAGCTCCTAAAGGTTATTGTAAATCCCGAACACAATATTTCATAACGAATTGTGATCAACATCGTTTGCTAGTTAGTGTTGGCGAGTATGGAGAAGCTGTTGAGGTATTCGACCGCAATGAGTCTAAACAAATATGGGAAAAAATAGATAGTGTAGGTAAGCACACGATCTATATTTGTGGCACAGCATGTTTTTGTATTGAAGCAAAAGCACCAAAAATGGAGAATAAGATTTTCTTTCCGCGACTACATACCAAGAACAAGAGGGTTTTGTTTTATTCACTTGACACATGCAGGTACCACACGTTTCATGCCCAAAACTTGCAAGAAGAACATCTAGAGGATTTCCTTGGAACCACGCATCATCTCTCCCATAACGTTTGGATTGAACCAAGTTGGTCCTAGTCGACACAATCATCTGGTTTGTAACATTATGGGACACGTTAAAGATGTTGCATCTCTTTTATTTATTCATCTATAAAGTGTATGCCATGTGATGGTTTTTATTGTTTGTGTAATAAATGTTTGGTATCAACTAATTATGATAGTAATTTTTTTCTTTGGTCACGGCGTCTGCTATGGTAGACTTATGTAGGTTTATAATTGATCAAAGTCATTAAATTAAACTTTTTCATTTTCATTGTATAAACCTATTCCGACTACACAGACTTCTTAAAGCTTTATTTACATCAAATATATCTCAAATGCATTAAATGGTGAAGAGGTTTAAGATATTAAATCTTTTCATGTCAAGTAAACATGAAATAGGTTTCATTTGCAAAAGTATGAACCTCTTCATCATATTATAAACCTATTTATAAACCATCGTAATAGAAGCTTTTATTTTAAAACTTTCAGATTTTCTGTTATTTCAGCCTTTGTCTCATTGTGCTAATGTGTTTTCTTTTCATCCTTGGTAGGGTAAGAATTCATATGTTACATGACTTTCTAAAATATGTAGCTTAGGGTGTCTTTGGTTTAAACCTTTCAGTATGATGTTAGTAGTCCATAACTCCACGGTCGCAGTGTGTTTGTTAAAATTAGCAATCACAGTGTGTTTGTTAAAATTAGCAGTAGCTATGAGCTACAGCTCACCGCTCACCGATTTTTAAATAAGCATTGGAAGACTAGTTTTCTTAACATTTAGCGAACTTCATCGCTATTTTTTCAAATGAAAAATGATTCTTGTGCCTACTACTCATGCCTACAAATGTACATAATGATTTGATTGGTTGATTTCCAAAAATGATTGGTGGGAATTTGGAGAGAGAGAGTATATAATACAATTGTACAAGTGATTTATGCATTATGCATGCATTTAGGCTTGTAATGTAGGTCTAAATAGCACTACTCGCTAAACATACCCTAAAAACCCGTGTGACTATCTATGGTATGTTTGGCAAAAGTAGATGGTGATGTTGTTGATGCTGGTGCTCGTCCTAGTGTTGAAAAAGATTATAAAAAAGTGATTATTTTTATAAGCTACATGAAGTAACTTTTGAATTTTAGAGATCAGAGTTTTTTTTTTTTTTTTTTTTTTTTTTTTTTTTTTTTTTTTTTTTAATCTCTTATAAGTTATGTTTGCAAGCAAAAATTATTTTTCAAGTTGCTTATTTTTTTGAAAAAATAAGCATAATCTCTTCATAATTTGTTACGCCAAACACACCATATGGTGATCACTTATTAAGGACTTTCATACTTGTATTATCTTGTTAGTTATGGTGATCAGTGTACTACAATAGAAAATTAAGACGAGTTATTAGATAGTAATTAATTGTTACTCCCTCCATCCCATAATTATAGTTCACTGTTGACTTTTGAAGTCTTTAATTTTCAACTTTGACCTTAAATATTTTTATTTATGTTATATATTACTTGATGCAAAATATATGAATTGATTGAGTTTTAAATGCATTTTCTATTAGTATAATTTTTATCAAGTATTAGATAACACAATTAAAAATATATAAGGTCAAAATTGCAAAATGAAGACTTAAAAAGTCAACCGTGGACTATAATTATGGGACGGAGAGAGTATTATCCTAAATATTGAAGTCTAACTCGAAGCCATAATTCGCGCATATTAAGTTTAATTGTGATGCAATTGTTGAATGATGTTAACTTATTCGGTACGAGTTGCGATCCACTAGAAAGTGGAAAATATTAAAAAAGTATAAGCTAAAAAAAACTTTTTGAATCTTACATTAATAAAAAAGACTAAAGGTGCATTGTTGTACAAAAATTAGTGCATTTAACTCGATTTTAACGCAAAAAATCTAAGCTAAACATTTCATCGAACACGTTGTGTGCAACAAATATGAGTAAAACGTCATCTTTAACATACGATATCTCACTCATATCATATTGGATTTGAGTGATTCAAATTTCTGGGTAAAGGGTGAACCAAAATCTACGAATTTCATGTTTTAATTTTTTCACGATTCGACATTTGTGATGGTACAAAATAAGGTCGAAAATGCCCAAAAAATCAAGAAAATTAACACCCATTTCGTATGTAAAAAAAAGTTCGGAATTTTTAACAAAAATTATACCAAATTAAAGAGGATTAAATTTTAGAAATTATGGTGAAATCGGTTTTTTTCTAAAAGTTTGTCGTTTAAGAGTTATATACGTTTGAAGTTCGAGGGTGAAAAAGAAAAAATAGGTTAAAAGACCAAAATGCCCTTTGACCGAAATTAATAATAATAATAATAATAATAATAATAATAATAATAATAATAATAATAATAATAATAATAATAATAATAATAATAAAGGTTTTGACTAGATCCTAAACGGTGGAGATTACTTTTTAGACTTTGCAATTTTTAGTTCTTTGCAAATGATCGGATGTCTATTAGGTATTGCATTCGTATTAATGATTATTTATAATGAAAACTTACTTAAAAATTCTAATAGACCCTTTGTTAACAAACCGGGCTTGGGCCTCACATTTATCTCTAAAGGATTTTTATTTTTGTATTATTATTTTTAATTATTTCTTTGAAATTTGACGGGTGGTTATAGGCAGCGGGTCATGGTGACCGCTAGGAGGCATGGTGATATGACCATGTTGATGCCATGAGTAGGGAAAAAAAAGGTATGGACATGAGTACAAGAGTTTGTAGTGACTTTGGAGAATTAATGATAATTGGACGGTGGTAAGCAAGGAAAAAATAATGAGGCGTAATTTTTTATTTATTTATTTTTTATTTTTTTAATAGATTTTAGGGTTTTGGAGATTTGACAGGGTGACATAGAAGCAGTGGCTCATGGCCAACTAGGTTTTGGATCATACCCGCTCGACCGCTCAAATACCATGTTAGTTGAGGTATTGCATTCTTATTTATGATGATAAATTACATAGAAACCCTAATGAACCCTTAGTTCACAAACCGAGCTTGGGCCTCATATTTATCTGTAATGGCGGCTTGACAAAAAGAGTCTGGGAAAGCGGGTATGGGTTTTGTAGCTCGTAATTGCAATGGAGAAGTATTACTTTCATGAGCTCGATCAGAATTCTATGCAAACAAGCCCTTAAAGGGCGAAGCTAAAGCTGTTTGGTGGCCTACTAAACAAGCTCAAAATAGAGGCTACTCTGAAGTTGTTTTTGAGTCAGATTCATTAACTTTGGTTTACGCACTCCGTAACCAATCGATACCTCTACAAATTGCGACCATGTTTTCAGATATTTTCTCTAACTCGCTTACATTTAGTACTGTAACTGGTCATTTGTAAAGAGAGAAGGGAATATATGGTAGCTCATAGGATAGTGACATAAGCATTAGGATGCACTAGCGATGTTATTTTAGAAGGCAAAGTTTCAAGTTATGCGTCTGTATTAGTTTCGAAATATGTTGTATCCCTTGTTTATTGAATTGAACGAAATATGCACTCTTATTATTAAAAAAATAAAAAACTAATAATTAAAAAAATAATAAATAAAAGATACTGAGGTCCAACTATTTTGGAAGAAGGTCGGATTTGGGCCAGCTTTGAGTGTCTGCAAACCGGTCAAACTGTCTATACCGGGCTCCACTCCTAATACATGCTTTTACTTTATACATCATATATGTTGCCCACTCAAAAGTTCGGTCCATACTTAATTTAAATAGGGGTAATTTATGTATATAAAGAGTTAAAGACCACTCTAGTTTTAACTTCTAACTCATTTATTGAAATTTTGGTCAAATTAATGCTTGAAACCTATAAAATATAAAAAAGAAACCGACCTCTAACTTATCCAAGCTAGACGAATGAAAAGTTTGATGTTAAATACCGATTACACTTATTTTAAGTGTGAATTTATATTATTAAAAGTACTTTAGAAGGATAAAATTGAAATTTCGTGACTGATTGTTTAAGCATATTAGTTTAATATGTTTGTGTTAGTTTCATTCTTGCCGTTTGATAATTATCCGGATTAAATTTGACCGGAATTGATATAAACGAAGATAAATACATAAATTCATGTCGTATGAGTTACTTTAAAAAAAAAATGGAGAGTCTATATGAGAACCTTAAAAGTTTGGTGTAAAATATATACGAATAAAGTTGAATATTTGCATGTTTTTTAAAATACATTAAAATGTAATCATGCAGAAAACTTAATTGTAATTAGCAAAACATAAAATCTAATGACGAATATGTTCCCTCAATATCGAAAAGTCTCTCACAATGACATTGGTATGTGTAACGGATAGCCATAATATGAAGGGCAAAGCCGCAAACCAGGTGAGGATGAAACTGAAAGGCTCTGGAGGCTGATAACAATCAGTCAATTATTGAAATTGTAAAAAAGAGAACATAAATTCTTAAAAATGGCGTAGAACAAAAAAATTAGGTGACCTATATATTGATTATCGATTGTTTGCGAGTAAATCTCTAGTTGCAAGAGAAGAAAATTAACATATAACAACAGTTGCCTCCAAAAGTTATGTGAGTTCAAACCCGGTAAATGTCGTCCAAAAGAACTTGTACAAACATATACGTCATAATTAATTAAATACTCCATCAATCCCATATTTATAGTTCACATTTCTTTTTCGAGTTATCTCAAAATAATTGTCCACTTTTCTTATTAAGTAAAAACTAGAGAATCTAGTGGAGGAATATTTCATTTTAGTAGTTGAAAATTAAAGTGTCACCACTTTTATTAAACTTTGTAATTTCTCTCTCATGACAATAATTTTGGGACGGAGGGAGTAGTTACCAAGCAATAGATTGTTAGTGTACGGTGGTGGCTCAAAGGTAAAGCTAGAAAGCTATCGCTTTAGGCCCCCGAATATTTAAGGCCCTCGATTTTCTAGCGCCTTTTATGAATATATAGCCGGTCACATATTTTTTTTTTGGCTTTATCTTGATGTTTCGATATATATAAGGCCCATATTGCTAAAATTACAGTTTGTGTTTTACAGATTATAACTGAATATGCTGAAAACCTGGTGGATATGTTAACTGATGGAACTTATCAGAAAAGCCGTTGACATGATTTACAATGTTTCTGATGATGACCCCCGTGAATTTATGACAAAGACAACAAAGGTACTAAAAATAACTCTTCTCATACTCTCATTCCAGTTTTCTGTATCGTATTTTATTTGATTTAGATATTTGTATTATGTTGTGTTGCAGAATTTGGAGAACCAATGGAACATGGTGACAAGTTAGGTTAGTGTACTATGTTCTAAGTGAGGTTAGGCTACTCTTTTTCATGCTTTTACAATTTGTTTTACAAATAGGATTACCTAACATCTACTCAATAGTGTGATGTTTGGAATTGGTTTCTAAATTGCTTAAAATGCATGATTTAGGCCTAAACATTTTCCCCGACAAATAGGCTGTAGCAACCGAAACTACAAGGATTCTTGAAGTGTCTGGTCAAAATCATGCTTTATGATACATGAATCTTATGTTGCAGACTTGGGTGATAGGTGGATGAAATTTGTATCAATGTATTGTATAGAAAGAGAGCCAAAACATGACACTCGATTTCTTGCTGCGAATTTAAAGAATCGTATAGGGTTGTTGTTGGCAAGACACGGGAGTGAACTAGCTGCATTTCTTTGCAACTAAGTTAACCCCCTATATTGAGGAATATGCTTTTAAGGTTTATGAAGTGTTGTATACCACCAAATAAATTAATTTTATAAGTTGGGTTTAATTATTTACTATTTTCTTACTTATGCAGGGAAAGGTAATCACAGCCGAGGAGAAATTGCACTTCCAATAGTTGTAAAAAGCTTTCTTATTGAAGAAGGGTGCGATTTCTTTATCTTTTTATACACATGTACTTTAGTTGGTTAAATTCCATGTGTTATAATTTCAAGCTTATTAATTAGTTGGTTATATAAATAACAAGTATTATGACTGTGAGGTAAAGAACGGGGTTATAACAGTACAACCTAAATTCCACTAGACACTGAAATGGCAGTTGCTTTATTGAATAGAGTATAGCCTTAAACATGTGCAGTGTGTTTATGGTTAGCTAAAGTTTTCATCGAGGCTACTACCATTTTTTATATTGATTGAACACAAGGTTACAACCCAATAACAAAGAATTAAGCAAATTATTTGCTTATTGACATCGAGGCAATTTGGGATAACAGCAGAGAGGCAATTTGAGGTAGCTTACTAAAAAACTTATTTGCTTATTGGCATCGATATTATGTTACTGAAATTAGGTGTTTATAAAATTGTGTTTGAGGTTTCTTATTTCAAAAGAAAATTATGATTCTTCATGGGCCTGTGCATTTAAAAAGCCCTATCATTTACCTTTATTGATCTAACTTCATGCAGATTAAAGCAAATAAACGTTATGCGGGAGCAAGTAATTAGATAGTTCTGGTGCATACTAACACCATTATGATCTTTCTATATGTGTCAGGTTGCGCATGTGTAATTGAATTTGATGTGTTCACGAAGTTGCAAAATCAGTAAAGAAAGACTTTGGTTGTATTGATATTTTGGAGCATTCACTTGCCAAATGTCTTATCATCGCCATGTTGTGGCTATCATAGAGGAGCTACACATAGAGATTAATGGCCTGTGAATGAAGCTCCTCAAGTGAGCCACCTTGGCATGGTCAAGATCCCTATGACTAACAACGTGGTAAAATGCGTCAAAGAAAAAGCTATAAATGGTATTCCTTGACTATTATTAATAATTAATAAGTATAAATATGTGATATTTATTCACTTATATGTTTCGGGATATTCTTTTTTAGTTGTTAATAATGGCGATAACCGGAGTATGGGACAAAGATAACTTCATTCTTTGGAATGAGTGTTGTTAAAACTTTAGAGCACTACTGATGTGCTTGATATTATAGTTTTTTCTTATCTCAGATGCAGACAGAAGAGAAGACGATTATACCGAATGATCGCTTGGTTCATGTTCATTATTTCACCTTGGTGCAAAGTCATATGGTACGTCATGAGGAGTTCTCTACTCTACCATTTTAGTGTGGTAATGGAAAACCAATGTGAAGGATAATAAATTATCTTAACAGGTCATCATATAATTCTTTTTTTCAACTAATAACTTTCAAATGAAGTGAAAGATTGGATTCATGCAAAATCATATATGCTAGATTTGCAATGTGACTTGGCGGTCACTGAAAAAATCCATTGAAATAATTTTCTTACATCAGCTATATCAAACTCCAAGAGGCGAATATATGACCTTTCTGTCATTGTAGCTTTTTGAGTTAAAGTTCTCACATCAGCTGAAGCAAGATTAACTACCACATGTGAACAAACTTTATTTCCTAAAGAGGAAGATGACGAGTGTAAACGTAAGTATGATGTTTTTAAAGAAGCAAAAAGTTCTCTTGAATAGGCAGCTGTTGTTGACAAGGGCGAAGCTTCATAGGGGCCGGGGGGGGCGGCCGACCCCCCGAAATTTTTTTTGCGATGTAGGGGGTATATAGTTTTCGTGTAGAAAAATTTCGGTATATTCGATTTCGACCCCCCAAAAATTTTGGTATACCTGAAATATAGCCTTAGGAAAAAAAAAATTTAGATCCCGACCCCCCACTTACAAAATCCAAGCTTCGCCACTGGTACTTGTTCAAGACCGTGCAAGTAAAGAAACTCAGCATTATGAGTATGCTGTCTCAGCAAAATTCGAAGGCAAATTGGCTTACAAGGTGATACATTTGCCTATCACATTTTTTAATCGTATTTAAAATGTTTAGACGTGGTCGTATCATTAATTTTTATACATTAATAAACATATGTATCTATATTTAACATGACTTGTTATACTTATGACTCAATATACTTCTACTACTTTGAAGTTAATCATTGTTTACATTTTTGTTGCTCATAATGTGTGTGTGGATTTAATTAGACAAATTAATAGAGCAGATCATTCGGGGACCTGAGAACATATTGGCTCCATTGCTAAGTTTGTTTTGTTACATAGTCCATGGAACCCCCTTCTCCCGTACCCTGATTTGCAGCTAATGAGCTATTGAATTTACTTTTGAGTGTTTTCGTCATGATGGTTTTTGGTTTCATTAGCATTGTAGTGAATTCCGCAAGGTTACATGAACACATTCTTTTTGTTTCTGATTTTTTTAAAGATATTTGTCGTTTTTCTTTATTCATTTACGTCAAGTTAGATTTTTTTCAAGTAATATTATGAAGCAAACCCGCCAATCGGATGGGAACGTCAATTTCATTGAAGGCAAAATAATATCCGGTGGAAAACTTGGTAGTGTATGTGCAATACCTAGAATGATCATTACACCTACGGACAACACGATGCCGTTCAAATCGAATAGGAGACACATCAAGTTTGTTTTGGTATGACGATTAACAAAAGTCAAGGTCAAACGTTGTCGCGGGTTGGTCTATTTCTATAAAAGTCGGCATTCTCACACGGACAACTATATGGTGTTGTTTCAAAGGTGAAGATGGAAAAAGGACTGAAGATTCTTTGTTGTGACAAAAATGGCGAATACACTAACTCCACAACAAACATTGTCTACAAAGAAAACATATTTCGCATATAAATAACCCATATGTAATTAATTCATTATAATACTATGATTGTTATTTTTATTTATTATACATGAGCAATATATTTTATGATTTTCAATTTTTTGCCTTCAACCTATTTTAATTATTCATTATTTATTTTACGTGTAAACAATATTCAACAAACAATTTTATGAAGCGTACCCGGCCATCGGCCGGGTCATGAAGCTAGTAGTCCTTATATTTTTCTTTAACGGATCCTCTCCCTGTGGTTGCGACCCATAACCGGTTTGGTCCATGAAGTGCTTGTTTAAATGGTTTAAATGACCTAAATACCCTCTAATTATTATTCATTTTTAAGATATAAAAATAAATATATAAAATGAAATCTCTACAAATTAATACTCGATAAACTAATAACCTCGATAAAATTAATAATTTGTCTAGTTTCAAATTGGGACCGGTACAAATTTAAACCAATCGATAAAATAATAAGATAATAATTTTTTTGAAACAACACTGTATATATATTGGTTCCGACGAAACTATAAATTAATAATTACTAAAAAATTCACAATTTTTTTTAATGCCTTGAATATCGTAACATTCATTAATATACATTCATTAATTTCTTCAATGCCTATAATTCATAAAATGTTAATTGAAACTTGTTTTTATAATTTGTTTTCATCTCTAACTAGTATATATTGTAACTAGTATATTAGACTTGAAAATTTAAATGGCATATATAAAACCTCTTTAAATTATTAAATTATTAATTATCGATATAATAATATCTCACTAAATTAATAAAATATCTCGATAGCAATTTTATTAATTTAATGAGGTTTTACTGTACTTTCTTGAACCTCATTTTTTCCAGCCAATTTCTTCAACCAAATTTCAACACTATCTATTTAACTTATAAAACACCAAAAATCTTTAAGGGGCCAGTGCAACCTGGGCCACAGGGCCTCACAAATTTAAGGGGCGCCAGTTTTTCTTAAAGACCAGTATATATGTGTGTGTAGAGGGCCTGTTTCTAAGCCCAATAAGAGAAATTGTATGCAACTTTCAATTAGTTAATTCAATTTTCAAATGTCCATAGCAAATAAAACGCATACAATCTTATGATCAATTGTCACTGTTCTTTATTATGAGTATCACAATTAGTTTTTGTTTGTTCTTTTCGAAGCTTTTTTATTTTTTTATTTATTATTTTTTATTTCAGTCATTAACTGTTTACTAGTTAACTCTTGGCTTTTTGGTTGGACAATTTTTCATAGATATTAAACCTTTTTTGAAGGGCCAATTTTTTAATTTTTGCCTAGGGCACCAGAAATCCACGTGACGGCCCTCGAATCAGTCTTCCCTAAAAAGAGTGGCCTCAATAAAACAATAGACCAGACTAGTTTGCTTGGCATCGTCCCAAGCCACTCTAATTGCTTCTCGAGTAAATTCCACTTCGGCTTGACTGGTGGTATGAAATAATTCCCTATGTTTACATGAAAGGCAAGAATTGCAGAGGTAAATGTTCTTGGCAGTTATTTGAGATGAATCAATCAAAGTTGGATGATGGTTAAGGCCCCGATGGTACCTAGCAGATGCATGAACGATCTTCTGCTCTATATACATCTACTTCTTTTAATGAAAAATTTACGCACACAGCTTCACTATATGAAAGAACTCAAAACTTGCTGATATCTTCTATCATCTTAGTTAGACCAATTTTGTATCACAATGAACTCAAAACTGGCTGATTATACCCCAATTAGAGTTGTCTGTAACCATAAACATCATACACATTAGCCCATCAGTTACAACTTTACAAGTCAATGTTTCACTAGTTTGCCACATAGCAAATCATCAACATTTTTGCTAACATATATAGTACCCGATACTACCCTTCTTGATTAAAAAAGAGTATGAATAGAGTTGCGTTCTTAGACAACAATCATATAAGTTACAAAGGTATCCTTAGCAAGATAACATAAGTGGTAATGTGAATTGGTTGTATGTTGCCATCTCTTTCATTCTTTCAAGTTCATATCATCAGAAAATAATGACATGAATTTACATAGATCACAATGTAGTTTCACATTAATAAAAAGGTTAAACCATAGCCAACAGCAACACACATTTACAGGCAGTGAATGCGTACCTATTATTATACGACTACCACATCTTACTAGGCCAAACTATACTTGCAATATCGCAAACATCTGGGGAAAAGTGCAAAAATAAAATGGTTCTTTTTGCCTCTACATTTCCACAACTTGTCCAAGATAGATTACTTTTGCCACGAAAAGACAAGTACAATATGTTAAAAATCCAATCTCTTAATTTTCAAAGTTAATATATAAGCATTTTTTATCCTCCCGTATCGAGTTTGCACATAGCCGCATATTATACCATATCCTTTGTGAGTGATCGACAATTAAAAAAAAAAAAAAAAAAAAAAAAAAAAAAAAAATCTTTAAACACTTAGACACTCATTGGGAATTATCGAAAATTCCTGTACCGAAATTAAGTAGTGTACCGGAACCAAACTAAAGAACATGAGACCACTCCAATTGCCCAATTAACATGAACAATAATATTTATTATACAATGAACATCACAAAGCTTCTGAGGGCCAAGGGGTTTGGCGAGCCCGCTACATCAACTTCACGTCATGAATTTATCTACACAATGACCATACCAAAAGTGTACAACTATAGTTATTTGTTTGTGATTTTGTCTATACAGTGACGCTCCTCTTCCTAAATACTGAGGTTCATTCTTCATTTGCTTTATAACATCAGATGTAAGCCATATACGGAACTATAAGAGGTTACCACATGTACCCTGGAATCGCTAAATCGCCCAGCTGGCATGCAATATCTACAATGTGTCAACTTTTAATGGCGGCGCGGTTATTTAAGGGCAGGCATACGGGTTAGCGTATCGTATCGGTAGTCAATGGTTATGGTTTTGCGTGTGGTCAACTTGTGTGAGTCACTGATCGTACCAAATTACGGCGGCTGTACATGCTTTCACTCCTACCTCTTAAACCCTCGTAGTGGTTTACATACTAAGGTTGTAAATGAACCCATTTATTTAAAAGCACTCTTTGTTGAAAGTTCTTGGCTCCCCCCAATTTGCCGCACGCG
>LBNU01032325.1:17959-34789 GCA_014162995.1 Artemisia annua | reverse complement strand
GTGCACTTTAGGGTCTTTTGAGATTTTGTTGTTTTCCGCACTTTTTCACTCCGAAAACGCCCGAAAATGCTTCTTTTGTGATTTTCTCCTCAAAAGTACCTAAAATGAGAAAAGAAACGACTTTGGGTGAAATCCGATCCAATAATATACGAATTAGGACTCAAACGGACCCCTAAAAACGTAACATTTTTCGTCTCATCACTCATGTTTGGTTTTTCGGAGATGACACATTTATCCATTGTACTACAATGTAAATTGCTTGAATATTTCGGATGAAACATCCAAGTTGTCAATCCTTCTTCATTGTATATTTTATGCATATATTTGCTAAATATTTGGAACACAACTATTGAACAAGTAGACTCAATATGACATCATATTCACAAGTGTGAGTATGATCCGATGCATATTCTTATCGTCTTGGAAAAGGATTTTGTTATTTTCATATCAATCGAGTGTGATTGAGTATGTAGATTCAAGACTATATCCTTTGTTGTAATTTGATATAATCTTGAAAGTAAACAAATAACAATCCAATTTCTTGTCCACACTCAAAATTATATCAATTAGATTTGATAAATATATCAACCATAATTTGAATAATGAATTGATATAATATCAAGATCTTTCTTGACCCTCACGAACACTTATTTAAAATAGATAGACATTTTGATAGTGTGTTCCATTAATCCTAAGATTATTTATGAGTGAGGTTAGTGAATGATTGAAAGTTGACTTATTACTTCATGATTATTATATGTTTTGTTTATATGAAAGACTATTCATTGTTGCGTATAATGAACACACTTAGATTTTGAAAATACTTTTTCTTTTATATAACTACTAATGTTTTAAAACAATCCAATTTCTCTTATTTAAACAACCTAAGGTAAAACAAGGTAATTTGTTGAAAATATTTAAGTGTGTTATTGAGAATAGATTAAATTGTTTGAAATATTTAGGTGACTAGATTTAACTCATTTACAAGATGTTTGATTAACATTAAGTCATCTTACCTATATGCAATGCAAGCATAATATAGCAATCTTAACGCAAGAAATCTAGCATAAGATCTAGTTAAGTATAAACCGAAAAACTAGCTATAAACTAATAGGGCACATATGCTTAGATATACAATTAGCTAAAATAAGAATGGCAACAATCATCAAATATATTCAATTAACAAAATTAAGACACAAAAAAGTTCACATAAACATATAGCATAACACATAAAAGCACTTGTCGTCGTTTTGTGTATTATATACAATAATGTTTACTTAGCTCGATTTTATTTGAAAAGAAAATATTTTCCTCCCCATTTTAAAGATCAATATTTTAAAAATATGAATACTTAATTTTTCAAAGATATACCAACTAGGAGTGCCCGACTTGAAGGAAAAGGTAAAATAAAAGTTTTATGTTAAAACGAAACACAAAATTTTGACCACCGTGTAGTATTTTGACTTTCTGACTTATTTAAATTTGTAATGTTACTTTTAAGTATTTTTAAATGCAAGTAGACTCAATTACCTTTAAAACGCCGGGTGGCACGATTTCTACGGAGTTACGGTTAATTTTATATGATTTTTCAAAGTTTCTGAAAAACTGCGAACAGACATGCGGACCCCTTAATTATTTAAGGGGACCACCCGGTATTTAAGGGGGTGTGACAACCCGCAAATCTCCCTACATGTTCTATTCGGAGAATCGATTAATTATTTTGAGTTTGGTATTAATTGTGAGAAACTAGAGGTATTTATATTCATTTCTACCGGAAATATTATTCTGAAAACGTTGGTGTTATTTCCCGTATCATGAATCCCTCGTTTACTTGTCTAAACGAGCTCCGAGCCTCTTTCGTGAAAGATTAGAAATTACAGCTATGGTCCTTGTGGTATATTTTACCCCGCGCCCCTCATCTTTCCTAAACCTTACAAATTGTAATTAACATCTTTATTTATTTTATTTGGGTATAAAAGGGGAAGTATAATACTTCCATTTTATTTTTAGGGTTCACAAAACCCACACATCTCTCCTCTCTCCTTCTTCTCCAGCCGACAACACAACCTTCCCCATCTCTCATATATTCGGCGAGCTCTGGCCACCACCGCCGCGAGTACAGCTACACCGCCACCACCATCATCCACCAAATCCTCTCCTCTTTCCTTTGAGCTACTATACGCGCCACCAAACACACTCTAACACATTTTTCATCCGAATCTCAGTCCCTAATCATCACCCCCACATTATTGCAATACACTTTTGGAAGATCTCATCACCTGGATGTTGTTTTGGAGAGGTTTTGGTTGTGTTTCTTGATCAAGCCGCCGCCACCTCTCCACTGCCGTCACCATTATCAGCCTCTGATTAGGAAGAAGAAGACCAAGGGTTTGTTTGTTCGTGTGTTAGCTTCGTGGTTCGAGTTGTACTCGAGAAGACACCACAACCGCTTGCCTCCTTCCTCATCGTCTCGTCGTTCTTGTGGGTATGACTAGCTCACAAAACCTTTTCATCCTACTTTGTTTTACAACCGATGATAAACAAATTGTGTTGATGTTTTCGTGGATCTAAACTAATCAAAACGAGTTAATAAGTTTTGTGGATTAAAAACTTGTGTGGTAAATCAATTTAATCGTGTGTTTGTGTTTCTGTTGCTCTCGAGTTGGGTATAAACTCGTTTAGCTTTTGGGTCAAACCCGTTTTGGGTTACGGACTAGTCATGGTTTTGTGTATATATTCATTTGGGCTCGCTTAGTGTGGTGGATCTGGGTTCGGATCATATCCTTTTGATGTTAATGGTGTTTTATTAACTGTTTTTGGTTCTCAGTTTGTAATAAGCCACCCACGTGGGGTGCGTATTGTTTGGTCTCGGTCCAGCCGTTAACACCAAAGGGTGTTTAGTTTGACTCGGTTTGATAGGAATGCAAAAAGGAGTGATTGGTGAAAATATTAAAAGTGTGATTGAGTTAGTTATTGTGACAAAGTATATATTTGGCTAACACATTTCACTTGTCTATTTTTAACGAGAATAACAAGGAGGTTGGTTTGTTAAGAATGGGTATAACGAGAGTTACTAAGAGGAAAACATACTGATTTGGTTTACCAAAAACATAAAAGTTTTAATGTAGTTACAAAGGTGAGTATGGTTGGCTTTAATGAGATAGAGTGGTATATCAAAGTTGTGTTAACTGTTAATAATAATTCGGATAATAAACATTTAACTAACTTTTATTCGTTGTTTTTGGATAATGGGATTAATGCTTGTAAAAGTTGGAAGTGACAATGGGATTAATACTTGGATTGTGACTATAATTATCGGACTATATTGGGTTGTTGTGTTTTGGACAATTATTGGATTTTCACCGATACTCGTTGAACATTGGACATTGTACGCTTATTGGTCTTGAACCGAATACAATATATTAGACTCTATACGACTTTAATATATTTGATTCGTAACCGGATACACAATAAGTAAATAATGTCTAATAAACAACGATACACTTTATAGTTTTCTATTAAATTGTCGGGAAATACCGTTTGGAGAATTGAGTTTATTTAAAGTCTATTGACTTGGAAGGGTTATATAAATGGACGCGTCATGCCGAACTTTATAAACTTTTCTAAACTTACATTTTTATTTCTAAACTTACATTTTATTTCTAAATCTTTTTAAGACTTCTTTTATAAAACCCGACAAAGAAGTTAAAACGAATAGTTCTATTTAATTCTTAAACCTTTTCATATTTGAATTATTAACTTGTGATTTCCTTATAAAACATATTGAACTATTATAAACTATCTGGGATATTGGGGTAAATACCGAAACTTACTAATCGACCTATTTTATATTACAAATATAATTGTCGTCATTGTCTAGATTTTCTTTAATTAACTTGAGTTGTTAGTATTTCTTGATCTTGTCAATGTCGTTTCCTCTTTGGCGTGAGTTGTATGTCGATGTTTATTCCTCTTTGGCGTGAGTTGCATGTCGATGTCTTGTTCATTTGGCGTGAGTTGCATCTTGAGTCTATGTCTTCTTACCACACCATACGAAACATAAAGCTTTCTTACGAAACAATGATACTTAACTTTTTATAAGTAATGATTTGAGTAATCCACGAAAACTATGACACATCGTCCTTTATAGACTTTATTATTGTACGAACTATATTTTGAGATAATCGTATGCGTATTAGGATGTACCCTCGTGTTCGTACTACTTGGTGCCGTCGTGCCCATCTTTTGGATATCGTTGTGATTAGCTCTAGATGCCAAGTTGTGTTCGTCGTGATCTTTGCATTGCTGTGGCTAAGGTGAGTTCATAGCCCCCCTTTCTTTTAAATAAGTTTTCATAACTATTTTTGGGGGAGAATACATGCTCTTTTAACTAAACTCAATGATTGTTTATCTGATTACGTGAACGGCTTGATTAAGATTTGATTGATTGATTGATTGATTTACCGATATACTTGATTTGGATATTCGAATGCGTTATGTGTTTACCTGGTTTATATATGAGAGCTTCCTAGCTCAAACCATTTTCTTGGACCTGCTACTACTTAGTTTTGCTACATGTGTTGGCTAGATAAGTTTAGACGGAAGTAGAGTTGACCTAGAGCTAGGGCGCTTTGACCCTAGTTTGGAATAGACTCTGCTGCGGCCTAGATCCGGGGCAGTAACGGGTGGTTCCTTGTTGTGACCTGGCTAGTGACCGTTGATTCATCTTTCCTAAGATGATAAATTATTGATTGAGATTGAGATTGAGATTGAGATTGAGATTGTGATTGTGATGTCTATACCTGCCTCTAGTCACATATAGCACTTAAACTTTTCAGGTCCACAACTGTTTTTATAACTTAAACTCTATGGACTCACCAGCGTAAGCTGACCTTTAGCGTGTATTCTCAGGTTTAAGGCGATAGCTCACTATTTGAAGGCGCTTGGCAAGGGGCATGGTCATAGGCGACTCTGATGAACATTTGGGACCGCTTTAATTATTTTATGGGCCTATTTCCGCACTATTTTATATCATGTAAACTTTATGCTTTACATAACAGTTTTTATTCCAAATAAATGAAATAAAAACCATTCTTTGTTCCTTGTGTTGTGATACCGATTTCGTAGCACCCCAATGCATGTATGCTTCCGCTTGACCCGAATTTTGGGGGTGTTACAGGGGGCCGCCCAGACAATTAAGGGGGCCGCCCATCTGGTACTCAAAATTTTATTTTTTGTAAAAAATTGTTTTCTGACTTTTCGGTAAGGTGTGTAACTTTCTGATTTTGATACCGAACATATAACACTTATTTTGAGCATAATAATATTTCGAGCTAGTATAATTAGTGTATATAACATCAAAACTAATACAAGTTAATCAACAAAACACTTTCATATTTAATCCTCCTTAATGGATAATTTGATACATGGATCGTACTCAATTTTTAAAACCATTTGTTTTGAAAATTAGAGCGACGTGGCTCTTGATACCAATTGTGGAAAACTAGAAGGGGGGTTGAATAGTTTTCCCTGCTTTTCGTTTTATAAAATGTTTGTTTCAAAATCTTTGATTAAAGTTTTCCCTTTTAAAATCTTAAAATGTTTTGTATCAAATCATCTATTAAGTTAAACTCAATATGAGAAGTGCGAATAATAATCTATTAGATCATATCATATAATTATACACACCATTACAATATTAACTTGTAACTATAACAAAATCAATCATCATGACAATATAAGCAACAACCAACACATATTTGCAAGCATAGATATAAGGCGATAAATGCAAGAATAAATGTAAAGAGATAAGAGAAAGAAGATGCAAACCGGACACGATGATTTATAGTGGTTCGGCTACAAGGACACCTTCCTTACCCTACTCCACTCCCCGAGTCACCTACTCGAGAGTTCACAACACTACTCAACAAGCTCCCTTTTGGCGGAGAAAACCGTACACACCTTTGCTTACACCGTTTAACGACACCAAGCAAAATGTCGAGTCCTAATGCTAGCTAGGACCAAACTCATGACACGACTTCGATCACTACACAACTTCTACACACGATTTCTTCACACCACTACTTCTTCACAACTACTCGACTACTTCATGCCACTACTTCTTCACGACTACATGACTTCTTCACACTACTACTTCTTCACACCTACATGACTCATCTTGATCTACTTATTACATGTACTTACATAACTTATTTCTACAACTTCACATCAATACTAACTAGACTCTAATACTTCTTTGACTTGATGATAAGAAGTATTCTTCTCTTGCACTTTGAGTGGTGAAGGATTGAATCACTTGAAACAAAAGCTTATAATCTTATGATCAAAGGATTTAGAAGGATGTTAGAAAGGATTGGGACTGAAAATTTTAGTGCAAAAGGTGAGGAAAAATTGCAGAAATGAACTGGTATTTATAGGGAATCATTTCTGACAACAGGAGCGTGCCGGCCCCCTTAAATAGTGGCCGGCCCCCTTAAAATTAAGGGGCCCGCCCAGACAATTAAGGGGGCTGCCCTCCTGTAATGGACAGAAAATCTGTCTTTTTCTGGGGAAAGTTTATTTGGTGAAAATCTAACTGATTTTGGTTAAAAATTTGAATTCATATGTTTATTATGAATTAAACATTTTCTTTTATTTACCAAAAGTGTTTTTCTAAAATATATAAAAGGTTTATAACATTTTATGAAATTTGTAATATCTAAATAAAAATCCCTTTGATCATAAAATGTATTAGACATTTGTTTATACATACCTTAAGTGATTGTTGAAGAATACTCGAGACGTTGAGATGTCGAGAGATGTTGACGTATGAATGCATAGATGATTTGTGATCACAAGTAACTTAAGCACTTTACGTTATGTATTGTAACTTACATCTTTGTCATCATCAAAACATGAAGAGGGTGTTTAGATTAAATATCGTAATATTTATTCCAACAGTAATATCTAGTTAGTCTTATCAATGTTTTATTTCCTAAGTTAGTTTTACAACCTAATCTAACGCAAAAGGGGGTTTAGTCTGAGAGACTAGCACGATTTGGTTGGATTAATAAAAACTATAAAATTAATGAGATAGAATTACAACGAATGGCGAACACGTACGCAGATAGATAATAGACACAGATAGAAGGCCTGACGAATGATTAAGTAGTTTGTCACTTGTTTTATTGCTAGTTTTATATGATGAGTATCGTAATCTTGTCTGTCTCATTGGATCTTAAGTATAGGCGAGTAAACCCTTAATGATTACTTATGTCTAAGAATTAATTTACTGACTTATTAGGGTAATAAAGTTAATCATGGGAGGAGGTATGGCAACCCCGAGCAAGCCACTGATAGACACAGAGGTTATCAATGCACATATGGAAAGAACCAAAAAAACATCATATAAACTTTAATTGATGAGAAAGCAATTTTAAGGGGAGCAATATGGTGGTCATAAGGGCATCAATCCTCATAGATTAAAGTTTACTATTACAATAAAACTAAACTACTTAATGGATTAAAACACAAGAAGGACCTTCTTACTGCTCTAAGATCTTCAATATGGTGTGTCTTGTGTTGCCTTTTCGTTGCTCTTCTTCTCCTTAGGGTTTTTGTAGCAGCTTCTCTTGGGTTTGGTACACGAAATTCGGCTGTATCTTGGGGTATTTATAGTTTCTGTCTGAGGGCACGATGCGGCGCATCAACTAAGTTGATGCGGTGTATCTAGATAACTTCGTGTGGGGTCCAAGATTAATATATTCTGGAATATTCGTACACCGTCTTTAGATGCGGCGTATCTTGAATCTTTATGCGGCTCATGTCCTTCAGTATCTTGGATTGTCTTTGGTGAAGTCTTGATAATGATACGCCGTATGTCAGAAGTATAATGCGTCATATTTGAGTAGAACAAGTTAGATCTTCTTCGTTGACCAGAGTTTCATATGCGGTGCATGATATAATCAGATGCGGCGCATTCTTCAAAGTCAGACAATGGTCTTCGAATTCATCCAAGTATGATGATACGGTGTATCTGTCTAGAATGATATGGCGCATCTCCTTGAGTTCAGTAGACTTTTTCCATCTTGATCATTTTGCTCCATATTTCGTCTAAAATTGCTAAGTTTCACCGATTGCTTGTTTTTACCTGAGAATTACTAAAGTAGATGATTAAGTATCAATTCTCATAGATAATGTAATAAAACAAGTCAAATATACAGGATAAATGATGACAATATAATGTACTTATTTGATGTCATCAAACCTCAATAACCTTGATTCCGGCTGCAAGATACCCATAACATGCCATCGAAGAAACAACAACTAGACTCTTCATATCCACCAAAGTGTTGTACGACAAAGATGCACATCTGGGAATCTATCACTTGCCTCAAAATAGAAGAACCTGGTATCACAACAATTTAGTGGTCAAGTCAACAACACCAGTAATGAGTGACCTCAGGATCTTAGCCGTGATAAGCATCGAAGCCGTAAGGAAGTATGACAATACTTTCCTGGACAAAATCAGGGTTAGGAGACAAGATCAGAAGATTTACTCATTCTCAGAAGCTGATTTCCCAGAATTGAACCTAAACAACATTGAAGACATGTATCTCATAAAATTTCAAGAGAAGATGCATCATTTCTTAACTGATCTACAGTACGCACTCATCACTTCACTCCTCCATTACATCAGAAGAAGAATCATCCAGGAACGTGTTGAAGATCTGCAACTTGGGGTGGAGAGCTATCAAAGGAAGTTGAACATGACCGAACCACTTCTACATCCTCCAGAAATCAACCAAGAACCTCAGTATACCCTAAAGAAAGATCAAACTTTTGGATTTGTCTAAAACAGTGATCACACGATCAAATACTTCATGGGATACAATGAAATTCACAGGTTCTGCGATAGCACACTCAAGAAGGTTCGAGATGGATTAGATAATCGGTTAAAGGATCGGGAGTTGTACAAGACAAAGAGATGGACAACTCTTCAACTCCGAGAAGTTCGTAATTTTATCGGGAAGATCGAAAAGAGGTTCACATTTAGAGATCAGATGAGAATATTGGAAAGCTATGTTGGAGGAAGACCGTCGTTTCCAATCCAGAACTTTCGACGACCAGATCCGGAACTCTCAGAGAACAGAATGATGGGTTAATGTATGTTTGGGTAATTTTGATTATAATTTGCTTTTACAATATAATGACTTATATACACATTATAGTGCATAACCTGTTCTTTTAAGAAAGGACCATGGGGTACACATCAGTGCCTCAATCATGTCATAAGGAGCGAAAGTTTCTTACTTTTGAGTAGAATTAATCATATTTTTTCAAAAATGTTTTCCATAATTTGGCTCAAAAGAACAAGTATTTCCTCTTGTGTTTAAAATCTCAAAAGTTAATTCATTTATTGAGAGGGGTATTTGAAATATCTCCATTCCAATGATAATGTTCTTGTTAGATTCTTCTCCTAAACCTCAAAAAGCATATTTTAATTAAAATGTTCTTAAAAAACAACATCAATATGCAATTTTTGAGGGGGAGAATTGTGATTAAAATATGTGGTCGAGCAATAAAATCTCAAAATGTTGATCGGTGGGAATTTAAAAGGAGTTCAACTCAGATTTAACCAATTAATTGACTGTAAAATCATGACACTAATCGAAATGACTTGTCCTCGACGGGTAATAATTTCAAGCTAGTTTATCTAGTGATTTAAACGTGTCTCGAACAGGACTTGTCAAAGTAGAAAGTACCGTATTGAGTTTGACTCAGAAATAACCCAAGAATTGACAAGAAAACATCATTTGTATTCGAAATGACTTATTCTTCGACCGGCAATAATTTCAAGCTAGTTTAACTAGTGATGTAAACGTGTCTCGAAAAGGGATTTGTCAAAGTAGAATGTACCGTATTGAGTTTAACTCAGATATCACCTATGAATTAACGAAATGTTAGTAATCGAAATGACTTATTCCTCTACGGGTAATAATTCCAAGTTATTCCAACTAGTGACGTAAGCCTGTCTCGAAAAGGAATTTGTCAAAATAGAGTGTACCATATTGAGTTAATCTCAGAAGTTAACATACGAATTAACGAAGCTTAAATGTTCGTAATCGAAAGGACTTGTCCTGGACGGGTAATAATTTCAAGCTGGTCTAACCAGTGATGTAAACATGTCTCGAATAAGACTTGTCTAAGTAGAATATACCGATTCGAGAGATTTTCCTTACATGTGTTCCGAGATGGGTAATAACCTCAAGTTGGTTATTAGAGCTAGTTGTCACCTAAAACCTGATAATGGATCTCTTTAATTAGCGACGTAAGCATGTCTCGCAAAGGTCATATCAATTGATAATCAGTCAATTCGAAATCATCAACTCCTTTATTCTATGTGCACATTTCCTTTAAAATTCATGAGCACAAATGAAGGGGGAGTATTTCTAAAAGAACGAAAAACTCTTAAAGTGTTTCCAGAACATGTTTTATAACTTAAACACTTTGAGAGATTTTACAAATGTTTTCTGGTATTTCGATTAACATTAAGTAACACAAACAGTCTACTACAGTCGTGAAGCGATACCCTGGTATGCTTCAGCGGCTCATTTACTTCTGATATTCAACTCTTGAGTATCTGGTTGTAGGAACGACAATGTGAAGACATCAAAGACAAATACATCTAAGTGACCATCCGGTCCGAGAATATTCAAGGAACGCGCCAGCATTCGTGTATCCGTTCTAAGAGTATTCAAGGAACGCGCCAGCGATCGAGGGTGTAATTGTACAAGATGTCTACGCACAAAAGTTGGGAACTTTATTGTTAATTGTTTGCTTGCAGGTAAATGGAGACCTAAGTTCCAGAAAAGACCATTACCGTTGATCAACTTCATCAACTCACAATCCACATGCTCATACCAACCACATCATTACGAAAGATAAAGCAAAGTTCAAGGAAAGTTCTCTTCAAAGATCAAAGCTAAAGTAAAATTCAGAATGATTCAACATCAAAGTCAAAGAATCTACAAAGTAAAGAGACAAAGATCTAAGTCAAAGAAAAGAGAACCCTACAAGCATGATGATTCTAAGTCAATCAAAGTATGAGCATGTTGGAAAAGACATAACGACAACAAAGTTATAGACGGTGATGAAGGCAAGGCGAAACCGACATAATATCAAAAGAACAAGAACAAAGAACAAAGATGTTAAGCTTTAAAGACGTCTCAAGCCGTAAAATTCAGAATATAAGAAAAGAGATGAAGACGTCACGCAACCTTTGATGACCAACCTTTAGGGGGATATTGTTGGGAGTATGTGTAAATAATATCAAGTGTCGGTCATTAAGTTTTGTAATAGGTTGCTTTATTATTAATAGGCTTGTGTGTTTGTAAAAGCCCACGTCTCTTGTAGCAAGCCCATGGGCCGTGTAACTTGTTCTAGAAAGCCTAAGAAGGGCGTTGCCCTAATATGTACTCTACAAATACTCATGTAACTCTCCGTTGGAGAGTGTTGGTTCATTTTATGCAATACAAGTTTCATTATTCTTAAGAATATAATCGTTCCATCCATCTCTCTCTCTCTCTTACTTCTCTCACTAGAATACTTGTGTGTTTATCATTATAGTGACCTAACAATGACATTGTGAAAAAACCATAAGGGCCCCCTTTAATATAATAATACATATAAAATGAGGTTCCAAATACATGCAAGTATTAATAAGCTTTTACATATATGAGACATGCTTACATTTATTTGTTTTCTCATTTTGTGATACAATGAATTGTGGTTTAATGAGCTTGATGATTCGTACATGGTTCGCAACGTAAAACGGCTTTTTGACCGAAATTAAATTATAGCTTCTAGATCTTTAAAGGAAGATTTTATTATGATTTTGAGATAATGTAGAGTTAAAAATCGTTCAAAAAATATAAAGTTCAAAAGGCTTATCCATTAAGCATGTGGAAACAGACATGTGAGATGAAAGTACTTGGAATATTAAAATATTAAACACAAATAGTAACTAATGACTTTAGAAATAAAAGAAAAGCAAGAAAACATTTGTTCTTTTTTGTGTCGTTTACTTCGAAAGAACAAAACAACATAAAAATGATTGTAAGGATATGATCAAATAATGTCATTAGTCAAATAAAACATGTAGTATATATATAAATATATATTTTTTATTTCTTTTGTGTCATGTATTTCGAAATAAAAGAATATTATAAGCACTTGTTAAGACAAGTCAACTTAATTAAGTCTCTATCTTGTTTATTCACTTAGGCTATGTTTATTGGCATAGGTTGCCAACCTATTCAAGGACAAAAAGGACAAAAAAAACAATATTATATTAAAAATAAGCAACCTGATAGTTGGGTGACTCTTAAATTTGGAGTCCAATCCTCCACTTGTCACCATAAGAATGGTTGTAGTCTTACACACTATTTTAAATAAAATGTATACAAATGCTTGCAATAAAAAAGGGTCATACGGTTAATACAGTACCATTATTATTCATTCTTATTTATTGCTCGACCGCATGGTTTTATCCCATTGCTATAGTCTAAATTAATGTTGTACGCAATAATAAATGTTGTAAACAGTTCCTACACACTATTTAATAAATGTTGTACCCAATAAAGTTTTTTGAAATCGACTTTTCACAATTTTAGTTTTCACAATTAATAAATGTTGTATGCAATATATGTTGTGTTTTGAAATGTTTTTTTTAAATAAAAATTATATCAATAATTTTAGTTTTCAATTCTCTATAAATATAGTCCAATATCAACATATTTTCTTATACCTTCTCGATTCTCATTTTTGGTTTCTTAACTTTTTTACATCTAGTATTTCACCTATGGATCCTAATTATCCAAATTACTTTCCAAACACCCAATATTATGGAGAATATCAAAATCTTTTAAACTGTCAGTCTCCAAATCTAAATCAAATGCCTAGTATACCCAATCATGAAACTTCACAAAGTATTTCTAGAAATTTGTTTCAAGATTCTCAAAAACCAAGTAAAAGTACCGAAAAAATTACAAAATGGGAAACCAAAGAAGATATAGCTCTGATGGCAGCATGGTGTCATGTTAGTAGTGATTCAACCCGTGGAAACAATCAAAGAAAAAGTTCGATGTGGGCAAGAATTTGTTAAATGTATGAGCAGACGAGATCTGAAAACCCAAAAGATATCGGCCCTCGGAATGAAAATCAGATGAAAGGTCGTTTTAAACGACTTAGTGAAAATGGAAGCAAGTGGGTCGCTGCTTATAGGGCAGCGTATAGCAGAAAAACAAGTGGAATGAATTTGAAAGATATCGAACTTGATGCTCATAAAATTTATGAGGCGGATGGTAGTAAGTTTTTAGACTTGACTGTATTTAACGAAGTTATGTGTAAAAATCCCAAGTGGATGTTAAACATAGATCGTGACAATACACGTTCACATCCTATGGATGAAGAACCTAATGAAGAAAGTGGTGGCAGTATGAAAATATCGAGAACTAATGAAGAAGGAGAGTATGTTGTTCACTCTAACCAAGAAACACCAAATAGTGGGGGTTCAACTATTCAACGACCTATTGGTAGAGATGCTGCTAAAAAGAAAGGAAAAGGTAAGGCATCACAATCTTTTTCATTCCCTAATAACGAATTTGTTGAAGAATTGCGTGCAATGAGGATCACTAGCGAAAGTGAAATAGAAGTAATGAATAAAAGGCTAGAGGTAGATAAGAAAAGAGAAGAAATGGAGCTTAAACGGGAAGAAAGGGAGCTTAAACGGGAAGAAAGGGAGCTTAAAAAAGAAGAAAGAAAGACTAAAAAGATGTATCTTTTGCATCTGAATGCTTTGCTAGCAAGAGATCACTTGTCACCAGAAGAAGAAAACATGAAGCATAATTTGTATGAAATGTTGTATGGAAAATGATGTTTTGAGTTATCTTCATATGCGTTGGCTGTATCATAAATGTGATTGGGACAATTCAATAATAAATGTGTTTTGTATCATAAATGTGATTGGGACAATTCAATTAATAAATGTGTAAGCTTAGAAGGCAGAACATTAATCATTAAAACTGAAACAATATCACGGGACAATTCAATTCATAAAAGTCTCTCATCCTTCAATTTCTATTTGTTCTATTAATATTTTCTATTTCAAGTTCTCTAAACAAATATGTCATCTGATTCTGATTCTGTTAGGAATACGTTTATTCATATGAAAGACTCGGTCACCCCGAGTATAGTTTAGCATTAAGTAGCTCGTAGTAGTTGTCACGTTAGTTAGTAGTTTAATAGCTAGTTAATATGTAAATAGTATTTGTGGAGTGAGTCGGGTCTTTACCCACTGTAAGCTCACTCTACAGCCCGTTTCATGGGGCACCAGTCTTGTAAGTATAAATACCCTCTCCCTCCCAAGGGAGAGGGTTGGACCTTTCAAGCAATCTAATATTACTTCATTTCTTTCTCTCTCTAAAGGCTCCCACTCTCCCTACCTCTCTCTCTCTAACCAACGCCCCTAAACCAACAATATAATCATGTTTGTGACTTAGTGAATATCCTACAATTGGTATCAAGAGCCAAGGTTTCATCCTAGGGCCTTGTATATTCGGATTTGGTGTGGTTTTATGGTTTTAGTTGGTTAGAATAGTTTTCTAGTAAAACATCTTGGTTTGATATTGTTTGTATTATATGAAGTGTTATGGGTGTACTTTTGTGATTAGTGGTGTTAGATTCACTTAGTTTTTTCAGTTGGGTAGGCTAAATCATTCGTTAGTTTGGAGTTAGATGTAGTTTGGGTCGTTTTTCTTACTAGCGATTAGCTCTCCTGGTTGATTTTCTTCGTAGCGATTAGCTCAGAATTGCTAGCGTTTAGGTCTAGCGATTAGTGGAGTTTGCCATTTTTGGACATACAGACAAAATGCTAGATAGCGACTGGGTTGGCAGTTAGTGGTAGCGTTTAAGTACAATGTGTCGTTTTGTATCTCTAGCGTTTACCTCAGTTTAGCGATTAGCTTAACCTAGCGATTTGCTCAATTCCAGCGATTACCTAGTTCCAGCGATTTGCTCCAGTTAGCGTTTACCTGCTGCCAGCGATTAGTTCTTACTAGCGATTAGCTCTTGCTAGCGACTACCTATCTTTCAGCGTTTAGCTTAACCTGTTCTTCAGCGATTTGCTCTAGCGTTTAGCTCCAGTGACTTTAGTGGTGGTTAGCGATTAACTCAGTTGTGAGCTTCTAGTGATTCATTAACTTCTTGTATTTGGTGAATTGTTGTGACTTAAGTCGTCTCGATTAGTCTGATTGTGATTTGACGTTGTGAGTTAAACCTTACGACTTGACTTATCACGTTTGGATTTATTGAAACTTGACTAGTCGTGACGTGACACTTAATGCTAGTTGTGACTTATCTAAGATCTTACTCTAAGTATAACTCGCTTATTACATCTTTCGGTTGCTTTTGTGGACTTTAGTAAAATCCCGGGAAAGAATCGATTTATCGGTTTAAGTCACAAGAGTTGTAAAATCCCATTTAAGATTCTATCATGGCAACTACTTCTGATGACATTCAAGCTGCCGGGTCCGATACCCGACCTCCTATGCTGGACAGGACGGATTACGAATCATGGGCTAAAAGGATTCGACTATACTGCTTAGGCAAAGAAAATGGTGTCAGCATACTTAAGTCCATTGATGAAGGACCCTTTCAATTGGTTACCGTTAGAGACACCATTGCTGCTACAGATAATCAACCTGCTGTTCTTGGACTTCCTAGACCTCATATTTACGACGATCTTACTGAAGAGGAGAAGAAGCGTTATGATGCTGACATTAGAGCTTCAAACATCATCATTCAAGGGCTTCCTAAAGACGTTTACAAGCTCATCAACTTCAACACTGAAGCTAAAGCAGTATGGGACAATGTCAAAATGCTACTTGCTGGGTCAAAATTAACTAAAGAAGATCAGGAATCCCAACTATATGATGAGTTTGAGCATTTCAAGCAGAATCCAGGAGAGAGCATTACTGACTACTATGTTAGGTTTCACAAGCTTGTGAATGATATGAGAATCATTAAGATGACACTGCCAAACATTCAGCTAAACTCCAAATTCATGAACAACATGGCACCAGAATGGGATAGGTTTGTGACAGCTGTGAAACTCAACAAAGGGCTGAGAGATACCAACCATGAACAACTCTATGCATATCTCCAACAACATGAAAAACATGCTAACTATGATCGTCTGATGAGGGAGAAACTTAATCCAACACCTAACACAAATGATTCAAACACGCCACTTGCTCTTGTCTCAAATATTCAACATCTTCATCAACCCTCCAATGATCAAGCTCTTTACAATCCTACTTCACCAATTCACTTGACATCACTTGGTCAAACATCTGGACTCGAGTGATAAGACCGTTCAACCCTCGTTTGGACAACGATCCTAGTGGTTTACAAGTTTTTGCTTGCTAGGACTTTAACGCATTCACGCTAACGAACACTATTCCCTGTGGAGAACGGATCAATCCCCGTACTTACCACTACCTTATAAATACCATCGGTCGGTCACTGCTGGTGGGGTTTGTAAACCTCTTGAGATCCATCGAGAGTAACTGTTTAAAGTTGCAAAACACGCATCAAATACCATTCTTTGATTCACATTTTGTCTCCGTGAACATTTTGCACCCAACCCTTCCATCTCCACAATGCTTTGATTACTTGGATTAGAGAAGTCCGAAGTTGGTTGTTGGTTTGAGGAAGGAGTTGCTCTGAATTGCTGGGCAAGTAAGGACACTTGGTTGGTAGGTTAACAAT
>LBNU01032325.1:0-12787 GCA_014162995.1 Artemisia annua | reverse complement strand
CTTCAAAATGAAGCTTAGATGGAGTATTTATCAAGCTAGGGGGACTTCTAGTTTTCTCATGTGTACACTTAGCCCCCTAAACTTCTACATCTCATGAAAACATCTCATAAACTTCTATTACATATTACTACAACTTTTAAAAAGTAAACTTAGGTCCTTGCAACTTTGAGGTAATGTGTTGACGAGCTTTCCAAAGATCTTCAAAAGCATAAAAGTGATCACTTGCTCGGATTTAGAAAGTGAAACTTCATAATCATATTTGAGCTTTAATTAAGCGTCTCTTTTATTTTCTTGAGCCTTTGCGGAAGAATTTGTCTTCACGGGCTTTTCTTAAGTATATTTCATCTTTTGCTTGACTTTAGAACTCTTTTCCACATCTCGTGCTCGTTTTAGGCTTTTAGGTTGCTTTTCATGATGTTTTTGCAATATCCTTACCTGCACAGTCATAAACACAAAAACACGATATCTTTGGCTTTGAACGTTAGTTTTTGGTCTATAATAGACTAATAATGGTGAATAAAAGGTATGTGAATAAACACATATCATTAGGTATGAAAAGCTACTCTAATTAGGTCTAAGGGTGAGGGAAGATTATTTTTGTATTTTTTATATTTTATGAAAGCAAGTAAAATCTCGGGTTTGAAGGAGTGGGCGGAATTAGTTGCTAGCCAACTAACCCAAAAACTACTATTGCGAATAAAATAAAATAACAAAAAAATAAAAGGTTGTGAAACTTATATGGAAACAAGTGTGTTTACTTAGATTTCCTTACTCCCTAACTATCTTTTACCGGTTGGTTAGTGTGTATTAATTGCGTGGATGACGGGTGTATTCCTTAATACCATTCGTGGGGTGGCGTACGTACTTCCCCAACTCTGTAAGCTCCTACTTCCCCAACATCAGAAATAGACATAAGTTGGCGAGTACATTTCACGTGCACCTCATGCGTCCGATCTAGGATCGTAACATGCACCTCACGCGCGACCAACTTTAGTCTCAACACTAGAACTCTTGATCCATAAATCTTCAACATACATCCTTATTCTTTCTTTTTCTTTTTCTTTTCTCATTTTTTTTTATTTTTCTTTTTTTTTTCTTNGATCATACACGAATGAATTACTTGAACCACAACACACACAACTTCCGTTTTGAATATCGTTTCCACACCTTTCACACGTACAGTATCGACACGGTGCACCATAGAGTGGTGTACCACAACCAACACAAAGTATCAATGAATCCATGAGAATTAAACAATAGGGGTTAAGAAGATTGTTTTTGGTTTTTATGTTTTGAAAAATAAAAAATTAAAAATGAAAACCAATTTGAAATGGAAAATCTTTTTGGATTTTTAAGTTTAGAAAAGTAGAAATCAAAAAATGAAAACGAATTTGAAGAGAAAATCTTTTTTGTGTTTTTATATTTTGAAAATATTTACAAAAGCTTTAACTTCTCGAAAGAAGGATCTCCAAAACACATTACTCAAACGATCGAATAACTCAATCTTATCAACCGCTCCCCGGCAGCGGCGCCAAAAACTTGATCGTCGCAGAACTAGCTATGAAAGCAAGAACCACGGGTATCGTTGTCCCAACGAGGGTTGAATATGGATCTCGTCACTCAAGACCGTGAGCTATGTGTGATGAATAAGGTTTAAAAGAAGGCTTTGTTTTGTTTATACTACAACGACAAGTTAAAGTAAAGGAAAGCGGTAAAACGACATTAAATAAGAAAACAAGTAAAGTTGCATGAATAAAATGACTAAAGAAAGCGATAAATGAAAGCGATAAGTAAATAAAACGGTAAAAGTGAATTTAAAAGACAATTGTTTGCAAAGCGACGCAGAATCAAGTTTCATCCAAGCTTCGAGGTAAAAGTTCTGCAACGAGTTTTCTCCTTTTCTCGAGATTAGTTGGTTCGCATTGAATCTTTTGAAAAGTATTAACTCAAGACGAGTGAATTAGTTCAAAGATTTCGTCTTCGAATAATTAACTCACACGTCTAAGCAATCTTTCGATTACTTATCACAAACGTTTAACACTCTCACTAAACTCACAAACTCGAGTGACTAAGCAAACACGATTTAAAACTACTCGAGACTCATATTAAAAATTTAAAGCGATAAAGAAAATAGAACAAAAGACTTGTAAATATTAAAACGTAAAATGCTTTTGTTTTTCTTCTATTTTTTAAATTTAATTAATAAAAGAAAAATAAAGTAAACTATTAAAAGAAAATAAAACAAGTGAAAATAAAAATAAGCTAAGTTAAAAAAGATTAAAAGAAATTTCGGCAGAGTTTCGTTTAGGAATGAACCAAACAAAACTCCACTCGATAAAACAATGGAGTAAATAAAAGTCTAACTCGACTTGACAAAGAAATAAGAAAAGAAGAAGAGAAAACAAGACACGACTCAAAATAAACTTGGACTAAAAATAAAGTTGACACAATAAAAACTAAACTCGCTATGTAATAAAAAATAATACTCGCTACCTATTTTAAATAATAAAAAAATGTAATCAAACTCGCTATTTGATTTTGACTACCAAACTCGCTATATATATGTTTTGTCAAACTCGCTACAGATTTGCCAAACTCGCTATATCATATGTTGACTTTTCTAACTCGCTAGAATTTGTGGTTGACTCTATACTCGCTATGTATATTTAGTCCCAAACTCGCTATTGTTATTTTCTTTTTCTTTTTTTTTTCAACTATACTCGCTATGTATTTTCCTAAGCTAATACTCGCTATTAAAAAAAACTAAACTCGCTACTAAACCCTAAAATTAACGTGATAAGGGTTTTTCCTAATGCCTCTTATCATGTAGTAAATCTACTACACGAATGTAGTCTCACTAGCGGATTTGGGATGGTCACCAACGCAAGTTCTAGAATCTAAATACTACCGGTACACAAACAAGCATCTAAATAAACTTAGTAGATCGCTAGCGCGAGTCCTTGACGCTTCAACTAACGGATGGTCACTAGTGCACTTCTTGGATCGCTGGCGCGTTATTTGAATAACGGATGGTTACCAAGTCATACATAGATCGCTAGCGCGTTAGTCAATTAATCTCACACTCGGATGGTCACTACCTTATTCATAAAATTTTGAGTGGTATGGTTTTTGTGCTAGTAATACAACTTCCTATCCATGAGACGCTTATTATGCCTAAAGTTTAACTCCTATAAGTTGTAAAAAAAAATTAAATTTGGCGCTAAAATTGCCCTAACAAATATTTCTCTTGGTTTTATTACACATCTACCATTAAACAAAATAAAAATCAAGCGTAATTGCATTTTCTAAGGTGTCTTCATTTACCCCCCTTACACTTAAACCGAATATTGTCCCCAATGTTCACATAAAAGATGTAAAAACAAAGAACATGTAAGAATGAAACAAATACTCCCCTGATTTGGTGATGGATCATGTGGTAACATGGTTAGATCTTCTTCCAAGATGATGTAATATCTTCAAGATTAAAGCGACGCCAAAAACTTAATGTCATGAACTAAATGCCATGTTCATCTTCTTGTCCAATATAACCTGTTAAACCTGAGAAAATAATCTAGGTAAACCTTGCGTAAAATCGGTGGTAAAGTCTATATAAGGATATAATGCTTGTGGAATGAACGTTTGCAGATTCCTGGAGTTAAAGATGCAGTAAATTTCATAATCTCGGCGGAAAAACTAAATTTTAAAAACTTTTCTGGTTTAGTCAGGTTGTGAAGCCTGACGCCGTCAGAACTGATCTGACAGAATTTTTATGTTTAGTTTTCGGAAAATTTCTGGAAAAACAAATACTTAATTCATGGAATCCTGCAAAATTTCATTATGACTCGATACAAGCATTTGACTTAAACAAATACTAATGTGTATGTTCATTTTATATTGTTACAATTCATGTCCAATTCGTTCTTATAAACAAATTTAGATTTCCCTTACACTTATCTTTTGCAAAATACCTTTATATGTAGTTAAGACGAAGTTAAAAACAAAATTAAGCATTTTCACAATTTAAATTGAAACATGAATTGTTAGCAATAAAAATAAAACATACGTACGGAAACAAATAAAATCAAATAAACAAACAAAACAAATAAAGCTTGGGTTGCCTCCCAAGAAGCGCTTTTCTTTATTAACGAGTCTTGTAGCTAGACTCAAATTCACATCCTATTATGTGACTCCATCGTTGGTCATGGTTTCTAGGTCGTCCTCGGGTTTAGTCTTATATTCTGGGCCTAGTCGAAAGCATTCTTTGTAGAAACCAAATATTCTACCCATAACATAGTCTACCCCTTACGTCTATCCTCATCATTCCTATAGTAGACTGTTTGCTTATGCACTTTCTCGATGTTTGATAAAAGCCGGAATTGCTCTATCTTATATGGCATTTGGTAGGCTACCTCATCGGTCTCCTCCTTGAATCTAACTATCCCTAGAGAGGGTCATAATTCATCTTAGAGGCTTCAAGAAACGGCTTACCAAAAACTACTTGAGTTAAGCTTGCATCTACTACCGGACGAATATCTTCTACGATCACAAAGTCGGTGACTGATGCGCGTGATGTGTCGTTGCGATTTAGCAGTGTTAATGCCTACTCAAGTTTTACATTTATATTTAGCCGACTTATCAATAACACACACAATTAACGAGCAGTGTACCCGGTCAGTTTGTATATAATGGTAAGCAGAGTGTCGATCACTAAGAGTGGAACGTATTATCTAGTTATCCTAATCAGTATTTTAATATATAAGTTAGTTTTACAGTCTAATCTAACGAAAGGGGGTTTCAGCCCGAGGGACTGGCACAGTTTGGTTATTAATTAAACAGTAAATACTAATGAGCACGAATCAGCGAATAGCATACACGTACAACGATAGATAATAGAGACAATAAGAAGACCTGTCCTGATAATTAAGCAGCTAGTTACATGGTTTATTGCTAGTTTTATATGAAGAGTATATAGTTAAACCTTTCTCGTTGGTTTCATTATATCAGCGAGTAAACCCTTAATGATTACTTATGACTATCCTACTTATCCAAAGACATCGGATTAAATAAGCGAGGAAGGGCTATGGCAGCCCAAGCAGTGCTCAGCTAGACACAGAGGTTATCAATGCACTAATATAAATTCACCAAAGACATCGAACATATAAACTTTAATTTATGGGAAAGCAATTTTAAGGTGGGCATTTGATTTTGCGTACACACAAACTACCGGCCAACTATCCTGATGAATTAAAGCTTACTATTACAATAAAACAAAACTACTTAATGAATTGAATACATGCAGGACCTTCTTACAGCTCTAATATCTTCGTTTGGGGCGTGTCTTGTGTTGCTTGTTCGTCTGAATTCGACTCCTTAGGATTATGGTGCACACAAAATTCATCTAGGTCTTGGGGTATTTATAGTTTCTGTCTGAGGGTTCGATGCGGTTCGATGCGGCGCATGTAATGATCAGATGCGGCGCATTGACTTAACTTCGCGTAGGGTCCAAGCTTATTATATTCTGGAATATTCATACACCGCCTTTAGATGCGGCGTAACTTGAATCTTTATGCGGCGCATGTCCTTCTGTTGTCTTGGATTGTTTCTGGTGAAGTCTTGATGGTGATACGCCGTATGTCAACAGTGTAATGCGGCATATCTGGAGTAGAACGAGCTTGACCTTCTTCTTTGACCAAAGTTTCATATGCGGCGCATGGTATAATTCCGTGCAGCGCATTCTTCAAAGTCAGGCAATGGTCTTCGAATTCATCTAAGTATGATATTGCGGCGTATATGTTGAGTGAGATACGGCGCATCTTCTGGGTTCCAGTAGACTTTTGACATCTTGCTCATTTTGCTCCATAATTAGTCCAAAATCGCCAAGTTTCACCTTTTACCTGTTTTTACCTGAGAATCACTAATGTAATCATTAAAGCACCGATTCTCATACATAATAAAGTAAAACAAGTTAAATAAATAGGATAAATGATGATGATAAAATGTACTTATTTGAGTTCATCAAATATCCCCCCACTTGAACTTTACTTGTCCCCAAGTAAACCTTAGATTTAATCTTATGAAAATGTATCCTAAAAGGTATTAGGATTTTTTTTTAGTAATTAAGCACGTATTCGTTTCATCATAATCACACAGCCAACCACTTAACTGTAACAACTCGCATTTTCATGTCATTTTTCAAATTTCACTATTCATCTCGGGATTTTACTATTTATTTTACTATTCACTTCCGATACCTGCACCACCTTTTGACTATTACATTTAGTCAATTTCCTTGCCTAATTATATACGTAGTCATCAACTAGATATTATTCAGATAATATATTTCATAATATCTTAACTAGATATTTAACAATTCCGGTTTTAGGTTTTTACAACAATTAAGCAACCTGATAAAACTTATCACTCATTTAATATACTTTTTAGAGTATATTGATATGTTTTAATCATTTCTACAAGTTTCATATTTTTATGATACCCGGTTTTACGTTTCTTGACTTAACGACTTATAGTTAGCGATTAACGAAACAAAAACTCACTCCGTAAACATAAGATAATATCTAAACATCACAAATAACTTCCCACCTCCTCATTTTCAGCCCTATTAGGCGTTTATATGACTCACCAAAGCCACACGCTTTGATGAGGATTGATCTTGCATAGGATTGGAACATATGTAGAAACTTAACAAGTAAGTCTTGTAATATCTAGCTACTTATACAAGACTTATTATATACTAAATCACAACTCCTTCAAAACCAAAAACATATCCCTATCTCCTCTCTCATAAACGATTCACCATCATCATTCATCTTCATCATTCTTTGATCTTCAAGCTTCAAGTTACACTACAAAGTTGAAGGCATACGTGTTCTCTACCTAGATCTTAAGTTTATTTGGTGATTCCATGGTTGAATTAGGAGCTACACAAGGGTACTAGGGCTGAGCTAAGAAGGTTTTTCACAAGGGTTATGTCAAGGTTATCAAGGGTTTGCAAGAGTTGTGGTAAAGGGTTTGCAAGCATAGGTTTAGTGTCCTAGTTTCATACTTGACTTCCTTTCTTTAGAAAGCCAAAAGTTGTCCATAATGAACGAGGTTGGAACGGAGGAGCACGGATATTCAAGAGGGCTATAAATTTTATTATCATTCAAAAACTCATTTAATGTAATTTGTAAACATGGAACCATCTGGGACCTCATTTTGTAAACTCTGGTATTTATACAAATTCGAATGATAAATCTTTTAAAACGACTAAATTGGTGATCGTTTTCTACTATTCAACTATTGTGCCATGAAGTAACACCCACTTTGAATTCCGCTGCGTATCACGAAAACTGGGGGTGTTACAGATTGGTATAAGAGCTATAGTTATAGAGAAACGGGTCTAATTGAGACCTAAACTATAACTGATTTTCCACAAAAATATTTTATAGCCTTTCGCTCTCCGTGCCTTCCAACCTCCAGATGATTATGTGACTTTTATGCATGTTATGCTACACGAACATACTAGTATATTGATATATACACTCGACATATTTTCGACCATTCTATATAAACGATTGACTAAACATATCTTCGTATGGCTATTCTAAACTTCCTCCAATACATTTGTAACTAATTACAATGGTCTTTCTTATTTCCCAGACATTGTAATTTATACAATGGTCTCTATTACATTCTTAGACACTGTAAGTCCTACAGTGGTCTCAATTACATCCCAGACACTGTAAATGAAACAGTGGACTCATTTATTTCTCAAAACATTGTGAAGTTACACCATGATCTCTCTATCATTTCTCAGACATTGTGAGTTACACAATGGTCTAATTTACTTGCCAGACATTGTAAGTTGCACAATTGTCTCTCCTATTTTCCAGACATTGTAAGTTATACAATGGTCTCTAAGACTATTTCATCACCTTAAATATCATTTCATATGATATTGAAACCTGTCACAGTTTTGTTATATGGAATTATATATGAATCTAAATATTAGAAGTCTTGTATGGGCGGGACTTATAATAGGAGGATTGATATGATAATTTCCATGTTAACTAGCTTATAAAGATTCTCATCCTACGTACGTTAACCGTGTACTCACCAACTATTTTGAACACTATGTCAATTTCCCCCAATTATCTTAATCTCCATATCCGAAGATGAGTATGAATATTCATTTCATATTTTTGGAACACCGGCATCATCTCGTAATACACTACCTTGTAACACACAGGTTAAGTATGAATGTTGTGTCGGGAATTCTTAAGTAGGAGGACTTATAATGTCCAATGGATTCGGACGCCTTTTCATTTTAATAAAGAAATTATAAATCACCGAACCATAAGTTTATATTCCTTTATTTACATTGTTTGGGACACCTCTCTATGTAAATAAAGAATTATAAATAGGTGGGCTTATTTGTATCTGAAATAACATAAGTACGAACAACCGCAACAAACATTTGAGAACACTAGGTATAACAATAGATTACCTGCTAGGCTATGATTACAACAATTATGCCAATTTCTATTGGTACGAGGTTAAGGATTAACCAGAACGATTATTCCAATTGCTATTGGTTCGAGGTTAAGGATTAACCAGAACGATTATACCAATTGCTATTGGTACGAGGTTAAGGATTAACCAGAACGATTATGCCAATTGCTATTGGTACGAGGTTAAGGATTAACCAGAACAATTGGTGGCCCCCTACCGGGTAGATTTTCGATAAACTACGATATCGATATCTACAAGAATGGGTTGAGACAAACAATTGGTGGCCCCCTACCAGGTAGATTTTCGATAAACTACGATATCGATATCTACAAGAATGGGTTGAGAACGAGTGTCTGAATGACATAACACGATCGGTGGCTCCCTACCGGGTAGGATTTCGATAATCTACAATATCGACATCTACAAGAATGGGATGAGACAACTATGGGTATATAACAAAGTAACCCACGATTCGAAGAACTAGATCCAATTACGATTCCTATTGAAATTCAACTACTATACCAATTTCTATTCGACTACCATATCAAATGTCATTGATACTCAACTACTATCTCAATTTCTATTTTGAATTTCGACTACTATACCAACTTCTATTCGACTACCATATCAATTTTCATTGATACTCAACTACTATCTCAATTTCTATTTTGAATTTTGACTACTATACCAACTTCTATTCGACTACCATATCAATTGCTATTGATATTCAACTACTATCCCAATTTCTATTGTTGTTCGACTACTATATCAATTTCCTTTGATATTCGACTATTATATGAATCTCTATTGATATTCAACTATGTTATCAATTTCTATTGATACACCGTATTCCGAGAAAAATCAAACTACAATACTTGTAATTCCAGACTTTAGTCCTCATAAGTAACCACACCTCTTCATCGACACCACTCCAACATATAACACACACTGAATTCCGGGACAGAATTCCCGTTAAGGTTGTAAGACTGTAACAACTCGCATTTTCATGTCATTTTTCAAATTTCACTATTCATCTCGGGATTTTACTATTTATTTTACTATTCACTTCCGATACCTGCACCATCTTTTGACTAATACATTTAGTCAATTTCCTTGCCTAATTATATACCTAGTCATCAACTAGATATTATTTAGATAATATATTTCAAAATATCTCACTAAGAGAAGTCAAGTTGAAATTCTCTTCCTAAATATCTTAACTAGATATTTAACAATTCCGGTTTTACGTTTCGTGACTTAACGACTTACAGTTAGCGATTAACGGAACCAAAACTCACTCCGTAAACATAAGATAATATCTAAACATCACAAATAACTTCCCACCTCCTCATTTTCAGCCCTATTATGCGTTTATATGACTCACCAAAGCCACATGATTTGATGAGGATTGATCTTGCATAGGATTGGAACATGTGTAGAAACTTAACAAGTAAGTCTTGTAATATCTAGCTACTTATACAAGACTTATCATATACTAAATCACAACTCCTTCAAAACCAAAAACATATCCCTATCTCCTCTCTTATAAACGATTCACCATCATCATTCATCTTCATCATTCATTGATCTTCAAGCTTCAAGTTACACTACAAAGTTGAAGGCATACGTGTTCTCTACCTAGATCTTAAGTTTATTTGGTGATTCCATGGTTGAATTAGGAGCTACACAGGGGTACTAGGGCTGAGCTAAGAAGGTTTTTCACAAGGGTTATGTCAAGGTTATCAAGGGTTTGCAAGAGTTGTGGTGAAGGGTTTGCAAGCATAGGTTTACTGTCCTAGTTTCATACTTGACATCTTTTCTTTAGAAAGCTAAAAGTTGTCCATAATGAACGAGGCTGGCACGGAGGAGCACGGATATTCAAGAGGGCTATAAATTTTATTATCATTCGAAAACTCATTTAATGTAATTTGTAAACATGGAACCATCTGGGACCTCATTTTGTAAACTCTGGTATTTATACAAATTTGAATGATAAATCTTTTAAAACGACTAAATTGGTGATCTTTTTCTACTATTCAACTATTGTGCCATGAAATAACACACAATTTGAATTCCGTTGCATATCACGAAAATTGGGGGTGTTACATTAACGAAGTTGAAACAAAATAATTTTTCAATATAAAACAATTCTAAATCGTTTAGTTGCTAGTTGTGACGAATATTCTATCATAAGCTTGACAAGTATACGCATCTCCCCCACTAAAGCCAAGGAGTAACAAGTCTAAAGCGGTAAAAAGGGTTAGTTAGTTAAGGGTTGATCATCCTTTTTAATCTCTATCTCAACGGCGACAAAATTACGAATACATGATCGAATCCACGACCACGATACTCGCAATTGCTCAATTCCTTAACTCGAATAGGCTAAAGATAGGACCAAGTAATCTTCACCAATAATATTATATCAAAAAGGGCGACAAAATCATAAATACATAATCGAATCCACGACTACGATACTTAAGATTGCTCAAATCCCTAATCTCAAATAAATCAAAGGTTTGGATGAAGAATGATATAGGGTATGGATAATATTTGGGGTATAAATTGGTGTAAAATAAAAAATAAACAAAACAAAAAGATTAAAATCCTAAGTGTGGTTAATTTCTTTCCCAACCATTCCATGAATAAGACTCATATCATTGAATAACTCACGCTTTTGACTCATGTGACTCACGCTTTAGGTAGACACGAATTATACTCAATAAAATCTTAAACAAAGAATAACCTTAGTTGGCGTTCCCGTAACGGTCAGCTCCCATTCAATCCATAAATATAATATACAACAACAAATAGTAGTGATATCTCCCACTTTTCAAAACTTTACATAAGTTGGTTAAAACAAACTTCTAACTTCTTCTCTTTCTTTTTCTTTTCTATTTTTTCTTTATTTTTATTGTGTAAAATTTCACAACTTTTTCTATCACGATTTTTCCGGATAATTTTTCCATACTTTTCATAACTTTCAGAAATAACTGTAATAGTGAAAGTAGTAAACACACCAAAAATAAACAAAAATATACAATATGTACTTGCACTCCAATTGCATTGTGCAATTTCCCAGCCTAACCAAAGATAATGAATTACGCACGCGAACACAGGTAATGTAAGAAAACTATAACACCCCCATTTTCAAGATCGCAGCGGAATACAACATGGGGTGTTATTTAATAGTCGCATAGTACAAGTATAGTAAACAACTTTAAAACAAAGTCGTTTCAAACAATTTACATTCGATAATTTATCAGATTTGAGGTCCCAAAAGTTTAACATAAGTTAAGAATACATAAATTTAAAAGTTCTAGTCATTATCGAATGAAATTTTATTAAACATAAGCCATCAAGTAGATATCCATGTCATTGCGCCGCCCATCCAAGCTTAAGCCACTTACGGACCTGAGAAAATACATGCTAAAAAGTCAACACAAAGGTTGAGTGAATTCATAGAGTTTAATAAGTAATCAGTTGAATACAAGATAATACAGTTTAGAATAAGATGGGCTACGTTGTTATCCGCCCATAATTAAGTTGACATGTAACAAATACAAGTCGAGAAATAAGATATAAAGCATTGAGCTCATTAAACCGAACCTTAACCTAGTTTTAACATTTGCCCCGGTAGGGTAAGATTTGCCATTTACCACATATTTCTTAATATTATGTGACCGTTGAAAGATGGGCGCTACCCATTCGGCCAGGCTAGTCAATGCCCAATATGCATATTCATAATACTAGCGTTTCCAACAAAATTAACGGTTCATGATGGGGACTTAATTGGCAAGAGATACTCAATGTCAGATGTCTATAAATCATGTAATCGGGTCCAGCATACCAAAAAGTACTTGTATTCAGTTTGTAAAACTAGCATGTATCCCCCTCGCGAGTTTTAATAAACGTTTAAATAAATAAAAGCGAGGCTATGAACTCACCCGGATAAAGGAAATAGCACAAATCAAGCAAGTGAAGAAACTAGCCGCGAAACCTCTACGATGAACCTAAATAGACATATGCTTGTCTTAGGTTTTTGAAAATAAATATTGATGTATTTTTGTTGTATATAAATCATGATCCTACTTAGGCTTGGTACAATATTCATGTACTTGTTTATATGTCCACATGTAGTAGTTATAGGTCCAATATTACAAGTTATAAAACATTTTAATTTTTAGCTTTTTTATACTTAGTGGCTGTGAAAATTTTTTAACTGTTTAGCATGTTTTTACATTTCGTCATTTGCGCAAACGTAAGTCAAAAATTAGTT
>LBNU01032324.1:0-13967 GCA_014162995.1 Artemisia annua | reverse complement strand
ACCTTTAACGGTAAAGTTTTCACCAAGGTTGGCAACAACAATAGCAGATCCAGGAGTGGGTGCTACAGTTCTATTGGCGGCCCACATGGGTTGATCGTCAGCAATGGGTATTGGTATTGGTTTAAAAAGATAGGAAATTGGATGTTCGTCGGAAAGATTATCAAACCAATTAAGAATAGATGAAGATCTCTTCTTACGAAACAAACTCTCAGGATTGGAATAAGGTGTACTAAGATTTTTAGTAGTAGAACGAGTGTTCATACAACTACCAAAAGAATCGAGTTAAATACCTAAACAAAAGAACTAAGAAAATAAAAAAATTTTTAAAACAGAAAGTCTATCCGATTCGGTTGGAAGTCAAACCGATCGGATGGATGCTACGGTAAAATAAAATTTGGGAATCCGATCGGTTGGATGTTTCTGTGAAGATTTTTTTTATTTTTTTTTTAGAAAACGAACACGAAAAGAAACGGACTTTTGAAACTTAAAAGAAACACAATCAAAATCCCCGGTAACGACGCCAAAAACTTGATGTGCGTTTTATTAATGCAAGTTTTAAATTTATAAAGATGAATTACCGGATCTAGAAACAACACATACGAGCAAGTGTACTCGTCCGTTATAGCAAGATATGATGGTAAGTCGGGATCGTTCGCAGGGATTTGTGAGTGAATCAAAGTATAAGTCTAAAAGTAAATCTCTAACGTACGCAAATAAGATAATAAGCAAATTCAATAATTTAAAAACTACACTTGTTTAGACTAGTTTTGTACTCAATGACACACATGATTGTGATAACTTTTGATAACATGTTGGTTGTGATAGTTAGATGGGGTCTAATCTATTGTTTCTACAAGTTAAACCTTCGTCAAGATTTTAGTTCATAAAAACAAGCTTTAAGTGTAAACCAATCAATTCAAGATCAATCCAAGGTTCATAAGGTATGGTTATCTTAAACACAAGAATAAACTCCTATTATAAATCAAATACTCTTAGGAAATGGTCATTACAAAAGATAACTCATTCATAGACAAACAAGTCACAATTGTTTATAAACATCTAAACTTTCGTCCAATTAAAGGTTTACAAACAATCCGATTTGATGTTATAAAAGCATTCTCATTACAATCATACTTCTTGTTTCTTTGTTTAGTCAAGAATAATTATGGTAAAAACAATCATTCATAGACAAATGATTATAACTAGTTGAATAATAACAAATCTTTCGACCCATGAAACTATTATCAATTAGTTAACCTTGACTCAACAAATGTCACTATGAAACTTAAGGTACAATTGGTTCTTAGGATTGACTTGAAATTGATTTAAAACATGTTATCACAATCATAACTATCACTAAGCATAAAACATCATCAAAACAAGTGTAAAAAGGTTACTAGCTACTCATAGCAAACATGCAAATAAACTCAGAATATTTAACATAAGAATCCATGGTTTTAAGTCTTACAATGCTTTGAAATTGATAACAAATGACAAGGTATTGATAACCTAAGTATTGGTGATGATTTCTTGAGATTTTGGCCTCCAAATGTTGCTTCTTTGGTTCTCCAAATGTTCCTGGTTCTTTCTGCACGAATTTTGCCTTCTTTGAGAGCTTGATGATGATAATAATTGAGAGTAATGATGAGAGTAATTGTTCTCTTGAATTGTGTCTTGAATGGTGTACTCTAGAGGTCCTTTTAGGCTTGTCAAATACACCTAGCAATCAATAGGAACATAAATGCTAGAACTTGGACAACAAGACACTAAGAAGAGCCTAGAACTTTGAGACAAAAGACCAAGATTCGTGCACAAAAAGTTATAATATTTCAGCAGAAATGTCCATCCGATCGGTTGCGGGTTGCTACCGATCGGATGGGAGTGGTAATAATGGCTATCCGGTCGTATTACAACCGATCGGATGGTAGGTTCTGGTTGATTTTCACTTTGACTTTTCTTGTGTATTCCTTCATGCACTCTCCACACTTGATTAACTCTGAACTTGGAACTTTGAAATGACAAAACTTAGGTTCTCCTTATGAAATACTTCACAGATTTGGACTTTGAGCTTGGGAATCTTCGTGTAATCGCATATACTTCATTTTCTTCACTTTTTCTTCTTTTTTCCTACATTTGGCTACATATGCTACAAAAACATACTTTGATACGATTTAGTGGCAAAAGCATATAAAAGTAACCAAATAACATGCATAAAAACACTAATAACGCTTCTAAAAACATGTTAACTTTGAGCGTTATCATATGTTAAGCTGCATGAAAATTGGTTAGTAATAAACATACCAGCACTTGCAGGTTCGGACTTCGAGATTGTCAACAGCATAGTGTGAAGACTTTCTCTAATCCTTACCATGGCCATTCCTAATCGGATACCCCCGAAAGGGCTTACACTGACATACCAAAATACATCAACGATCAGGTGAGTCGCTGGAGATCACCCCACGACTGTAGACCGTTTTGGAACACCACCGCGAACACTAAGCGTAACCCACAAGGAGTTACCGAAGCGACCTATTTTCAAGGCTGTTTGACGTTGACCCTGGCAGGACTTTCCACTCAATCACTGGGAATTACATACGTATATTCCCTCATAAGTGTTCTTGGCAGATTGCTAAGATCTGCGTAGGACTCAAAATATTACAGCTGGTGTCCTTAATGTTGAACAACCAGTGTAGAAGTATCAAGTGTACCTATGAGATCTTTTGATGCATCTCGTGGCTCTAGACTCAATAAGTGCAATTTGGGTATCCTATGCGGAGACTAGGGAGAGGTCTCCTGCTTCAATATCAACCATCTCTAAGAGATGAGTCGATAGATTACATCGGTTCCCCGTGAGAATGAAACAAGCTCTTTTAAGAGAACTTGAGTGGCTAGAAGGTTTAGTGCAGTGCGTCACTGGGTCCATGACGTCTTGTCTTCAATACCGGTGTTACCTTAGTAACAACTAGTAGCAGATGAGTTGAACTCGGTTTCTGCCCTAAGGTTGAATAATTGGAGGGCTATTTCTTTTCACCCTTTCTCATTTCGTTTCCTTTTAATTCTTCAACCCCTTCAGTGCTTACCGAGACTTCATCACTAGAACCTTGTTGGGTTTGTTCCAGTCCTAGCTCTATCTCAGTCGGCACTCTTCCCTTTCTCACTTTTCTCCCTTTTTTCAATCAATCCTAAGGACTTATATTCTATCTATTGGATTGTCCCTAGGAAGATCCCTCCGGTTCTGGTGGATCATGGGAACTCATACCTAACCTTACCATCCTTATAACTCCATGCATTAAATTAAAATGGTCGGTCTTTTGGTATCTTTCCACAATCGCCATTTAACCTAATCATTGAAAATTCTCTCAAAGTGTTTATGATTAAGAAACACCTTTTGCTAACACTTTGAGAGTTTTACTATTTTCAAATGCTCCCCCTTAACATGTGCTCATAGGTTTTTGATAGAAATTTGCACATGTCGGAGTGAGTTGCACTTTTGAATTGATCCACTCTTAATAGACATATACCCTAGGGACACGTTTACGTTGCTTAGTTAAAGGGATACATTATCAGCTTTTAGGTGATAACTAGCCCTAATAACTAACTTGAAGTTGTTAACATTCCTTAGTAAGGAAGTTAGACCCGTCAAAGTATACATCTAAGAAGAGCTTCTCGAAACGGTACCTTCTACTTGGATAAATCCTTTCGAATACTAACATTTGTGTTTCGTCAATTCATGGGTTAAGTCTGAGACACAATCTCATGAAATGCCAGATCCTTTTATCACCACAAGCCATTTTGCTCCCCCTCAATATGTGCATTGGTATACCAATGTGTTTAGCACATATGAGATAGCTTACATTTAAGTCCAAAAACATCACATTTTAATCAGATTTTTCGTATTTAAATCACATTTTCTCCCCCGATCAAAAATTTCAAACCATTTGAGATTTGTGATACCAAGTGATTTAAATAAGTTCAAAGAATTTGGGAGAAAGATGTGGTCAGATTTAAGATAAGCTGATTATGAGACGATACATTGCTTCCCCTCAATCCTTGAGGGAGCGTGATATGTGTCAGAAATGACAAGTTTATAAATGATTTAGAGTTTAACGAGAAACTCATGAAAAATGCATATTCTGACACCTACCAATCACCTTTTGTTCACTGCTTATTATGCACAAAGTAACAAGTTTGATGATATAGAGTTTTGAAATCACTCCCCCTCAATCGATGACCCATTTTCAATTCAACATTTTGGCAAGAAGTTTATTTCTTTGTCATCGATTGAGTGGTAAATTTTATGAAAAATTTCAAGTCTGATTGAATTTCAAAAACCATGGTACCACCAAGTTTGAGTACAAATACTCCCCAGAAGAATCATGGAAGGGAAAGTATTTGTGATATAAAGAAGACTTCTCTTCTTATACGAGAAATGATGCACTGAAACGTACATAATTTCGAAGAAACATGGATATAAAGTAATCCATGCCCAGGTGAACTTCACCCAGTGAGAGGAACAGCCTTCTTTTTGGCGACGTACCTTCCCCATATATACGAACGAGTTGCTTTCTGAAGTAATAGCAAGCCATAACGACATGTTTTAATCATTTATTATAACTTCTGCTCGAGCTTCATTTAAAGTTCCGTGCCATTATTGAATGACATTTCTAGAACCGTAAATGTTATCGATAAACAGAAGACATGCCTAAGGGAGAACTATTTTTGGTATTTTTGAGTTTTTCAGATTTTTATGGTTTTTATAGTTTTATATTTTTGTATCTTCTTTTTGGTTTTATAAAATATATACAAGGATATGTGAAGCGAATCCATCAATCCTTATTCTCTTCCTGAAGACTATTGTACGACTCTTCATACCAAGACGCGGGAGAATAAATTGAAACCGTTCTCCCGGGAGTGCCTTAGTGAAGAAATCTGCCAGCTGAAACTCTGTCCTCACGAAGTGTAGTTCCACCACACCTTTCTCAACTTGTTCCACCACACCTTTTGAGAATCCATTTGCCAGGAGAAAGATTGAAAGTATATCGTATCATGCCCTTAGGGCCTGCTTTAGGCCATGGAGAGCCCTTTTTTAGACGGTAGACATGGGTAGGACGATCAAGATCCACAAATCCTTCAGGTTGACTAACATAAACAACCTCATTCAGCTCTCTATTTAGAAATGCAATTTTCACATCCATTTGATAGACCGTCAAGTTCTGACTTGCAGCATTGGCGAGAAATAATCTGATAGCTTTAATACAAACAACCGGAGCGAAAGATTCCTCAAAATCAATCCCTTCCTTTTGACGATATCCCTTAGCACCAAGCCTTGCCTTATTTTCAGAACGACATTATGCTCATCAAGTTTCACTTTGAAGATCCATTTAAGAGCTATAATCATTTCACAGTCTGAAGGTAGTACTAATTCCCATAATTCAGGTCGGTCGAACTAGTGAATTTCTTCTTGCATCGCATTAGACCAACAGTCTATAGAGACAGCAGTCTTGAAATCTTTGGATTTGATTTTGGATAGTATGGAATTATAGAAGCACTACAAGACATATGTGGAAAGTTGCCTTCGTGTGGACACCAGTCAAGAAGGATTCCCAATAACGTTCTCAATCGGATGAACATTGGTCCATTATCAGAGATGCTCATGTGGCTGAGGGTAGGGAACTGATGTATCCTTGTTAAGATCNTTTGGATTTGATTTTGGATAGTATGGAATTATAGAAGCACTACAAGACATATGTGGAAAGTTGCCTTCGTGTGGACACCAGTCAAGAAGGATTCCCAATAACGTTCTCAATCGGATGAACATTGGTCCATTATCAGAGATGCTCATGTGGCTGAGGGTAGGGAACTGATGTATCCTTGTTAAGATCTCCTAAAGAAGATGCCTCAGATGAAGATTCAGGAGCAAATATGTTTTTGAATGAAGCATCATCAGGAGGAACAAATAGATTCACTTCAAAAGAATTGTCTACTGCAGTGCTTTGATGTATGGAAGGAGATTGAAGATATGGTGATGAAGGTGACAGACTTGCAGATGGTGCATCTTAGATCAATTAAGACAGAAATAGATGGACCATTTGACTTGTTTAGAGCAGGAGCTACATCAACTGGTGGTATAGGAGTGTGATCAGTTGGTGGCTTGAAGTATTCATCATATGTCGGATCAAACAAACTCTTTAAATCCTCATTTGTAGGAGGTACATAAAGTACTGCATGCATGGAATACTGTACAAGACCTGAACTAATTGGTCCAGGAGACAAAAATTTAGACGCGGGTCCTGAACTGATGTGTACAGGAGTCGTTTGCTCAATCAGCTCATAGAATGTGACGTGAATGGTTTCCAAGATTTATCGGGTTAGTTAGTTGTAGATTCAGTATCCCTTGTGATCTGGTGCATACCCAACGAAGAATCCAACGTCTGCTTTAGCTTTTAAGTTTTTCCCAAATCTTGACTATCACTTGTCGGATAGCATGGAGCACCGAACATTTCAATAAAAGGAAGATCTGGTTTCTTGCCAAGTATCAGAACATATGGAGTTTTGTTGTAGAGAGTATGTGGCATGAATCGGTTTTGGGTGTAACAAGCAGTTGTAGTGGCCTCTATCCAAAGAAAGATCAGAGCCTTAGAAAATATCAGCAAGGTTCTTGAAGCTTCCACAAGAGTACGATTTCGTCTTTCAATAATGTCGTTCTGCTGAGGAGTGCGTGGAACACTTTTCTGGAGAGAGATCCCAATACTTTCATAATTTTGAAAGAGTTGTTTAATAACAAACTCAGTTCCATTATCGGTGAGGATGATTCTGACAGTTTTGTTGAGTCTCACTTGCAATTGTTTGATCAGTTTGAAGATAACCTCTGGAGTTTCATCCTTGGTTCTCAAAAACTTCACCCATGTAAACCGACAGTAGTCGTCAACGATAACTAGAGTTTATTACTTCCCATTTATACTCTGCACTCTCATTGGTCTGCATAGATCCATGTGAAGGGTGTGAAGAACTTCCATGAAGGTGTTGACAGTATTGGGTTTATGGGTATGCTTCTTGCTTTTGCCCAGTGGACAAGCCGAACAACGATGATCCTTTTCGAACTTTAAATTGGGTAGACCTCGTACAAAATCCTTGCGAACAAAATCATTGATGGTACCAAAGTTCAAGTGATTTAAACATCGGTGCCATAGCCATGATTTGTTCTTTGAGGCCTTAAATAGTAAGAAAATATGAGAGGACCGCATCATGTCTTCAAAATGGAGATGGTGTAAATGTTAGTGACACGACTGCCTTTAAGAAGATCAACACCAACCAATTCTCTGACAAAGTAAGTGTGTTTGCTGAAAGCCACTTCGAGATTGGAATCACAAAATTGACCAACAGATAACAAATTGTGCCCAAGTCTTTCCACGTAGTATACCCTGGAAATTACACAGTCACCAAAGACATAATCTCCATAACCCATAATTGCCCCAAAATGGTAGTTCCCGAATCTAACTGTTCCGATAAACTAATTCACAAAATTCACAAGCCCTGGGCGATCCCTGATCATATGTTATGAGNTGCTGAAAGCCACTTCGAGATTGGAATCACAAAATTGACCAACAGATAACAAATTGTGCCCAAGTCTTTCCACGTAGTATACCCTGGAAATTACACAGTCACCAAAGACATAATCTCCATAACCCATAATTGCCCCAAAATGGTAGTTCCCGAATCTAACTGTTCCGATAAACTAATTCACAAAATTCACAAGCCCTGGGCGATCCCTGATCATATGTTATGAGCAGCCTGAGTCCAAATGTCAAGGGACGATCTGTACGACCTGCATTTGAAAACAGACGAAAGAAGAGAATTTGGAGTGTCGGATCCCCAATTTAAGTTGGGTTCCAGTTGGTTAGTGTAAACAAATTCTTGAGCCACTGAGACCTTAGGTGCATTAGATTCAATGATGGAGATTTCACTGGTAGATGCGAAGGGCCTAGTTAAAGGACACTGGGCCTCTAAAGGGAAAGTTCTACCAGTTGGCTTCCATTTCTTAATAGGCACTACTATAGAGTTAGTTATCCTGGTTAAAGGGCACTGTTCTTCTAAAGTTAATTTCCTTCCAGTGGGCTTCCATTGAAAACCAACATTGGCAAATAGTTTTCCTGTTGCTTTCCAAATTTGCTTAACTCGTTTAGCACTCCAAACTTTCTTAACTGGGGTTTTATTGGATGACTTCAAAAATTTCTCAACACATTTATCATGATTAGCCGAAATTAAGCGTTCATTACATGTTTTTCAAAGTGAATTAGGGTTTGAATTATGATCTTTTTTGCTCAAATCCAACTTGTTGTTCCTCATGTGGTCTTCTACTTTCTTCTTAGGAACACTTTTAGCTGGTGAAGTCTTATCATTCTTTATGTTACTCATAGGTTTTGACTCTCTAGCTTTAGTGTCACTATTAATTCCTATAGAAGGACTGATGGGAATCTTAGTCTTTTTCACTTCCAGTGGCTCAACATGTTTAGATGTGTTGGGATCTGAAGTTTCCAAGGGTGCCTCAAAGGTTACATGCTTGTTCTTAGTCATTGAGAATGATGCAGTGAGCCTATCTTTCTTATTGTCATTCTTAGGAAATGTACCAATGGCATATTCTAAGAGCTCCTGGGATCTTTTACTAAGAAAGCAGGCATCTAGAATAGCACTATCCTGTGGTTTCACTACCCTATCCTCTTCTATAGTCTCGCGAAGCATGTCTAGACTATCCTTAAGGTACGATAGATACGCATAGTGAGCAGACCTGTTGTTCCTAAGAGGGAGCGGGATATTCACAGCATCAACATCATATTTCTTACAAGCAGAGACCTTTAGAACAACATTATCACTAGTGATGATTGGCATTTTCCCTTTCACCTGAGTCTTTAGATTCTCATTCTCTTTAAGCAAAGAAGTTATGATTTCATTGTTTTTATCACGTGTGATCTTAATTGAATCATATAACTCTTTGTAATGTTGTTTGACTTTTGAATTTTCAGCTCGAAAACAATCATTTTCATATTGCAGTTTGTTGATGACGTCTTGAAAGTGAAAATTCTGAGAATCTAGAGACTGTGGTTTATGGGTGTCAGTTACATCACTCTTATTAGACTTTAATTGGGCAATTTGAACCCTCAGTTTCCGAATCATGTTAGTGTGAGCTTGAATCTATTCGTCACGTTTGGCTAATTCAAAATATGCATCAAATTCAGGAGCATCTGAAGATGTCTTGGCATTTGAGATTTTAATCTTTCTTCCAAATGTTGATACTTTAATTGCAAATTAAGATTATCAACCTCTAGTTTTGAAAAGAGCCTAACCATGTTATCATGGTCATCGTTTTGAATTTTTTCATGCAATTTTAAATTCTCCCCCTCAAGCTCAACAACACGATTCTGGAAAACATTCAATGCAGTAGACATCTCATGAAATTGACAAGCAGATAATGCAGAGTTAGTAGCAGTATAAAATACATCCTGTGCAATACATCTAGCAATCAAATTCTCATTTGTGATGCGAATATTCTTTCTTTCAATCTCACAGCATTTAAGATCAATTGCAATTTGTTTTCCCTCGTTTTTCACATTTAAAAAAACTTCTTTCATCTCTTTCAATTCAGTTTCAAGGGTTTTTTGCATTCTGTCAAAATGTTCTTTGATGAGTTTAAAAAATGGCATAACCTCAGTTAAGTAGCACTCTTTTGTTTGTTCAAATCCCCTTTCCCCTTCAGTAATCCCCGTTGGTGTAATTCTCTTCTTACAAGTTTTATCAAAATCGGCAAACATTTGACAAAGAACATAGATGCTAATAAGGGTTTTACATTTGGTGGGGAGAGTTAAAGGCACTAAACGCATTGGTGTATTGGGAGGGTACACCGTGGCAGCAGCTATTTTGCAAACGGTACGGGTTTCGCCCACAAGTCTTTCTGCTTTCATTTTTTCTAAGTCTATACTCCAAAATACTTGCTCTGGGGTTAACCTTTTTTGAGGGACAAAAATAGCTATTCGGTTATCATCAGAGTAATTATATTTGTACAGAATTTTGTTTGCAATGCACCAGGGATCCCTTAATTTTTCAGCCAATTTCTCTTTAGTTATTCCTTCTATCTCATTGGTCTCATCAAATGACGTCACATCAGGAGGGGCATGACCAGGCTTAAGCATAACATTTGCGTCATATAATGCAGGTTGGGCAACTCTAACGCTCCTAAGGCAATCAGAATTAGGTTCACCTACAACTTTTTCACTATTTTCATCACACAACCTTTTATGCTTTTGAATCATTTGAGCAGTTTGAATGGTTTGGCCTTGCATGTATAACTTGTTTTCGAGCTTATTCTTCAACGTTTTAAGTCTGGAAAAATCATTTAAGAGTTTTGTTTTTTCTTCCTGAAAATCAAGTTTTAGTGTAATTACACTTTTCTGTATCTCCTATTTTTGTTTAACAGTTTGATCAAGTTGATTTTGTAAAGAATATAACTCCTTTTTCAATGTTTCTTCCCTTAAATTACGTTCTGTTATGTATGAACGCATTTGCCAATCCATTTTCTGCTCACATTCGGCTAGCTCAAATTTTTCACGTTGTTCATATATGGTCACCTGTTCCTTAAGGGTGTTAAGTCTAGTGGTCAGAGTGTCATCAGGGATATAAGCGGTGTTCTCAAGCAACTCACAAGCATTATTTACAACAGAAGATGCACTACTAGGTACAACAGACACTTCGTTGTGTTTCACATATTGTTCATATGAGGTAACATTGCCATTTCCCATATTAGCAGTATCTGACTCAACAGCGTTTGTTTGTTGTACTTCGTTAGGAATCTTTTGTTCATGCAACACATTATCATCATTTACAACAGAAGATGCTCCACTAGGTACATCAGTTTCTTTGCTGTGCTTCACAAGTTGTTCAATTGGGAAAGCATCGCTGTTTTCCAATTCAACATCATCTGACTCAACAACATTAGTTTGATGTAATTTGTTGAGTATCTTCGGTTCATCAATCCTTTTATATAGTTTGAGTACCTCAGCACGTGACACTCGTTCTTTTACCGGTCTGATATATGCATCTATTTCATGTGCAACAAGAGTCAATGAACTGTTGGTAGTGTCAAGCTTATCAGTCTCTGATCCTCTGCCTTCAGTGACAACTGACTCAACATCTGATGCTTTACCCGAATCCACAATACCATCACTTGATTGCATCCGACATGCCTTCACCTTGTCTTCATTCTTAAGTTTGTGTTGTGCTCTTTCCTCAATGTACTCCTTAACGTTACCCATGAGTTGGAGTAGTGTGAATCTAAACACGTCAACTTCGATTCCCGTGTAAGTAGCAAAACACTTCTTCGTCATTTGACTCTCATGATCATACTCCTTAGTGAATCGTGAATTACTGAACACCTGGAGCTGGGTGTTGATCACACAGAATGCAGCCATAGATCTATCTTCAGAAAATTCACCTTTGTCAAGATGTTGTTGAAGTTGATCTAAGTTCAGAATCATTTTGACTATAAAGGTCTCAACATCTTGACCAAAGAGCGTTGCGAATACACGTTTGTATCCTCCCAAATATCCAGATTGTGCAAAGAGAACCTTGAGATGTGAGTGAAGTAATCGAAAACATTCAATGCAACTTTCCTTTGCATTGTCAGGTAATTTAATTGGCTGATGAAGCTCATTCTCTTGAGAATTCGAGCACGAAGATTCCATTGCAGCATTATCGGACTCAAGCACGTTAATTTGTTGTGAAGGGTTGGAAGTCTTATGTTCATCGATCATGTCGTATAATTTGAGTATCTTAGGTATGATAGAATCTGAAGAATTTGACATGATGTGGACGTGCACGGGATTTTACACTTCTATGATTTAAACCGAGAAATAGATTCTTTCGAGGGATTTTACAAAATCAAGAAGAAATCATGAAATAATGCTAAGTACTTTAGTGATTGAGTGTGAGATGATAAACTTTGACAACGAGTTAATGGTTGAGGTACAATCTATTGTTGATCATATTATGCCTGCTAATAAGAAACAACAATCTGGGCAACCTAACTTAAGTAATGAAGGAGAGGTTGACCAGAATGTTGTGCAATGTCCAGACAACCGTTTTGAGTCTGAGCCCTTACTTGATAATCTTATGACTGAAACATCAAACCAAACTCTTGAATCTGAGTCTGAAAACATGCTTCTCAAAAAGACCATTGCCCAGTTTCAAAAAGATTTTTCAAAACTTGAGGCTCATTGCATCTCACTCGAGCTTAAATTGCAAAACGAATCTCTAACTTCGGGCAACAATGGTCAATTTTTGAATGAACTAAGTAAATGTGTGGATACATTAGTTAAGGAAAATGAGCTTTTAAAAGGTCAAATTCAAGCAAAGGGGTTCGTAAATGCTGCATTGCAAAACAAATTAAGAAGATTGACTGGCCAGAGTGTGGATACTAAGTTTGCAAAACCATCAATCTTGGGGAAACCGCCTCTTCAAACAATCAGAAAACCATCAGTGGTTAGACAACCAACTGCATTTAAATCTGAACGACCCAAATCTTCAAAATCTCGGTTTGTCCCCCAAGTTGTTGAGATTAATCATTTGACAAAACCAGTCACTCCACATTCCTGGCCTAAGGAAAATGCATCTGTTTCTGCTATACCTCTACACATGATTATACCTGGCTCATCTAGGATTAGTTCGAAAATTATGTCTAAAACGAGCATTAAAAGTAAAGAGTCTTATGACAAAAATGACATGTGCAAGAACTATGATCTAGAAAAGGCTAGGAAAAAGGCACTGCTTCAAAAAGATGGAATTCTAGGTTCAAAACCTCATGTGATGCCTTCCACTGTATTGCAAAACACTACTAGTAGTAGCAAACCAAAACCTAAGAGTAATCAACAAACTAATAGGAATTGGATAGCATCTAAGAGTAGTTGCTTAAAAAATCATGTTGTAGGTTCTTTAAAATATTTTCCAAAGGGAAATTCACTTGCAAAGGCTCAATTGACTAAGAAAAACAAACCCGTTGAACCAAAAGCCATAAATCAGAAATCTAAGAAGTGGATCAATATAGGACATAGGTTTTCTCAACTAAGTGATGCTCCCACATTTCATTCCGCTGCACCTAAGAGGAAAACATCTCCTAGATCTAACCTTAGGTGGGTACCCACGGGTAGAATTTTCAAAGCGATTGTTCTTAGGTGGATTCCCACATGAAAGATTTTAGATATTTTCACCAAAACTAATGTGAAATCCACAGAATCTATCCCTGAGGCGAGAAAGCAAACCATTGATATTGAGTGTTTTGGTGTCAAGAAGATAATTGACACTACAACTTTATGCTTCTAACATCCGGAACCCAATTACACTTGGGGATCCCTGTTCTCTGCTTTGTCTCTTCTTTCTTTCTTTGCAGATTTAACAGGGATGGCTTTCGTATACTTCAGTACGAAACCCGCACTTAAATGATGGCTTCAGAACAACTCAGTTTCGGACCCGAGCTTAATGATATGGCTTTTGAGCGCAACAGCTTAGGACCCGAACTTAACCGTTTAAATTTCCCAGATCGTTCAGATGCACCTTTACCTTTAACCCGTCAAGAATTGGAAATGTTGTTCACTCCACTGTTTGATGACTCTTTTGAGAATCGTGCACAAAATGTATCCACCGATTCCGCTGCTCAAACTACCACTATTCCAGTGCCTGATACACCCGTTACTACAACTACTGTAGAAACTGATGCACCTCCAACAGATTCACCAACAGCAGATGAACAGACAGACTCCAACTCATACAATGCACCTGAAGATCTGAATCAACAAGAAGTACCCGAACCTGCAAATTACGATCCCAATGCATTCTTTAATCCATTTGCACCGACTCCCAACCTTTCTGATATTCCAGAGTCGTCAACACGGGATTTGGAATAGACTAATGTGCAGCAGTTCCAT
>LBNU01032323.1:66459-93868 GCA_014162995.1 Artemisia annua | reverse complement strand
AATAGCTGTTACAAGTTTTAATTTGAATATATTTTCTTAATAAAACATTTCTTTAAAAACACAAAAAATACTTTTGTGAAAATGTTTTGTCTAACTTAAAAATGTAAGTTTGTAAGAAAATAAACTTCTTTGATCACTTTTAATGACAGTATAAAGTTTGTTCATACCTGAAGTGACGTTGTAGTAGCTTCGTAGAAGAAACGAGTTTCCTCGATTAAAAACTTATTAACCGTAAGTTTACGTAACATGTCTTTATATTTTGTTATTATCAAAACACAAGAAGATCGAATAATGCGAATAACGTTTTTGACATTAATTGTATTAACATAATCAAGTTTGGCATACATCGTCATATTTAAACGCAAAGTGATGAAAAGTATCTTTCTTTTTATGTTATGCTAAATGATTACTTGTTTTGGTTTATGTTGTTTGCATATATGTTGCTTACTTATTGCAAATTGTTGTTTACACTTGTTTGTTTGTGTAACATAAGTGTCAATCTTGTCATGTTATTTATTCGCTTGTTTGTCGATTTCTTGGTTATGCACAATAGGACATTTGCTAGATTTTGTGCACTAAGTTGGGAAATTGTTTTTGCCATTGCTTATAGACTTAAGTCACTCTCTTTGCATATGTTATATTAATATCTCTCATAACTTATGAAACTTAATAACTCACCTAGGAATGAGAACTAAGTAAGCTACTCAAGTATTTTGAAAAATGTTGTTTTGCACGATCTCCCGCCTAATAGTTCAAGTGTTAAAATGTGTCACTACCTTCAATGATTATCTAAACATATAGTATCTTTAAAAAAAAAGTATGTACAATCTCAAAAAAATGATGTATGAACTATTATGTGCTTTGTAGGATGATAAATTTGTTACTAAATTATTATGTGAACTAACCTTGTATCTTGTAGGTTGATAACATTGTTATGTTATCAATTTTGGTATACATCGTCATAACTAATTAACCGTAAGTCCGTAGGAGTCGTACCACCTGTCATTTTAAAGGGAACTGAGTCTACTTTCTTTAAAAATACTCTTATGGCCTAAATCTAATTTGAAGTGAGTAGAATAAACCAAATGCTACAGTGTGTCCAAAATATTAATTAACCGTAAGTCCGTACGAGTCGTACCACCTGTCATTTTAAAGGGAATTGAGTCTACTTTCTTTAAAAATATTCTTATGGCCTAAATCTAATTTGAAGTGAGTAGAATAAACCAAATGCTACAGTGTGTCTAAAATATTAAGTTTCGTTTTGACATAGAAACTCAAACTTTTGAGTCGGGAAATTTAAGTTAGTATCCTTTGAACATTGATATAATTTCTTTTGAAACTAAGGAATTTGGTGATATTTATAAATATAAAGGAAACTAATCAAGTTTGGTATACATCGTCATATTTAAACGCAAAGTGATGAAAAGTATCTTTCTTTTTATGCTATGCTAAATGATTACTTGTTTTGGTTTATGTTGTTTGCATATATGTTGCTTACTTATTGCAAATTGTTGTTTACACTTGTTTGTTTGTGTAACATAAGTGTCAATCTTGCCATGTTATTTATTTGCTTGTTTGTCGATTTCTTGGTTATGCACAATAGGACATTTGCTAGATTTTGTGCACTAAATTGGGAAATTGTTTTTGCCATTGCTTATAGACTTAAGTCACTCTCTTTGCATATGTTATATTAACATCTCTCATAACTTATGAAACTTAATAACTCACCTAGGAATGAGAACTAAGTAAGCTACTCAAGTATTTTGAAATATGTTGTTTTGCACGATCTCCCGCCTAATAGTTCAAGTGTTAAAATGTATCACTACCTTCAATGATTATCTAAACATATAGTATCTTTAAAAAAAGGTGTGTACAATCTCAAAAAAATGATGTATGAACTATTATGTGCTTGGTAGGATGATAAATTTGCTACTAAACTATTATGTGAACTAACCTTGTATCTTGTAGGTAGATAACATTGTTATGTTATCAATTTTCATTTTTCACATTTTATTGAAATTTCTATGGTTTGCCTTTAGATTATCTATGCGTATTTGAATATATGTTATAGAGCCTGATTCTCACTCACAAACAATTATCACACTCTTTCTAGTTAAAATTACGAGATTAGAACGGGTTAAAATGGGATAAATTTGTCCTTTGTGGTAGAAACCACACTCAGACAACCACGGATAGGACGGCACCATAAATTTGGTTCCGCCCTTTATAATTTTTGGCTCCGGCTGAAAATATATACATGGACTGGACGGAACCAAAAATTGGGTCCGCCCCTTAAATTTTTTTGTTCCGCCAGTCTGTTCAGTAGACATAGATTTTTCGTTTAAAACCCGCACTTTAGATCATCCATGTTTTGACCCTAGTATCCTATTAGAACACGTTAGGATCATATAACCCAGTTTGCAACAATAGGATAGAAATTTCTAATCCAAATTTGAAATTTTGTAAAAAAGGACCCAAGGTACCTTTCTGGATAAAGGAAAGAACCCTAAAAAGGGTACCTTGAGGTTCGTGGGTCTCTGAGCTACAAAAATCTTGTAATCATTGCCCACATTAACTGCATTCTTCCATCCTTTAATCATCCTTCACTCATTAGCTTGACTTGTTTTGTGACTTGACAACTTCCTAACAAATCCGGACTCATTATTTGCAAACATAACATACAATATCAAAATCACAAGTCTAACTTACGACTATAGATATTGTCTTGGATCCACATATGTTGCCTCACTTGCTTAACATGAAAATAATGTGTCATTCTTCAAGACGATAAGGATTTACATCGAGTCATAACTCATACTTATGTTAAAAGATGTATTATCAAGTCTTGTTATCCTTGAGTGCGATCTAAGCTTTATAATCTCAACAAAGTAGGATTGAAAACTTAAAGTATTTCGTCCAAAATATTCAAGTATATTTGGCCTACAATTGTAGTCATTAAATGTCATATCCGAAAAATTAACACCCAAGTATTTTAACAACATATGTTAGAACGCTTATCCAAGACAACCACCTAGTGTGGCACTTATCCCACTTTGACACCTACTGTGGCACTTATCCTAACACTCTCCCAATCAATAGGAGTAAGAAAATGTCAATAGATCTTCATCATTGATAATTGATGTGTAAGGAAAGCTTTAAATTTATAATACTAGTTTCACCGATTTTAGTAAACCAAACACACGGGTAAAGTATAACCCCCGTTGGTAGTATTAGATTAAGGTAAGACCAGGTTGTATCCATAGGGACTTAGTTCGTTCGTATTAAGTATAAATGATTAGTAAAACAAGACAAGTAACGATTATAATAATATGAGGAATTCAAATATTAAAACGAATGATTGCTTGGATAGCTTAGTTAATCTATTGACAATGTTTATGTTTGATCTCAGTTTGATAAAGAAGTGGAGCACAACTTATAAGAAAGCTATTTTCGTCAAAAGAGCAGTTTCATAATTTGTAGGTTCAATTCAAGATTCATATTTATCCATTAAGTGATTTCTCTCAAAATAGTATTCCATATCCAGTCTAGATTATTATTAATTATCCTAAGTGGATTTCTCCTTTCAAAGGCTAGAAACGCAGACAAGTTCCTAGAATTGCGTTTAACAAGTTGGTTCTTTCGACCTATCCCAACACATTATATTCAACCAGTTTCAATGAATAAACATAATAAAACTAGAGATAAAATAGTTTGCAACATAAACTTGAAATTGATAGAGATCAAAACATAATCACAAGTCGCTTTATTATATTCACATATCTAAGCAATCACAAGAGGTTTAGCCTCTCATGGCTAACGAGTTCATAATAACAGAAGTGATTAAATAGTAAACAAGAAACATACAGATTGGATTGATCAAATGGATTACACAAGTGTCACAAGTAACCAAGAGTTCGACACCAACGAGTATATAACGCCCCCGTTCTGATTCGTTCACGCCTGCGAATGGCTCAGGATCACGGAGCACTTCTGAACTTGACTTAGTGGAGAGTTCAAATGCTCGCAAATGAGCTCTATTTATAGGCTTACTGATAGGCGAAGTACGGCACACTTAGATTGTGAGTACGGCGCACTTTGCTATTTTCTTGGCGCCAAAGTTTCATAAATGCAGAGGAAGTACGACGCACTTTTATTATAAGACAGGCGCACTTTTATTAAATATTACTTATTGATTTCCTTTGACCGAGAGGACAAGTGCGGCACACATAACTGGGAAACCGGCGCACTTTGCTTGCATAAAAAGCTAATCATAGAAGACTTCTTATTTATTTACTTCAAGTGGTGAAATAGTAGGTCTTTATGACATATCATGCTTAGAACATCTGAGAGTGAACTTGCATTCATTTCATGCTATTATGTACCAAAAGTTCACATCAAATGATCATAAAACATATAATATAATGCTCAAGGAATATATAATTAGAACGTTATCAAACACCTCCACACTTAGCTATTGCTTGCCCTCAAGCAATCAAGCGAGAAAATTCAATTTGTTTTGTGATCATGGAGATGTAATATCAAGATTTATTAATTTTGCTAAAAAGGCATTAACACATAACTAAAGACACCTCACGAAGGATTATTTTAAATGATTCACACAATTCACTCAAATAAGGTTAAGTTCACTCAATATTTGCACAGACACGACTAAATAGCTATCATAGGCTTGCACAGAACACAAAGACAACTCCGACAAGGCGTAAGCACCAGAAAATGATATCAATGAGGACTTTTCGGGTTGGCTTAGGGATTAAGGGTATGAGCAAGACATGGATAATTTTCTTATTGTTTCTGGTGGATTTGTAGAATAATATACTAATAAGCTGCTGCTGATCATCAATATTCATAGATCTTTTTCTTTATACTTTGTTTTTCTTTCCAACATAAATTTTGTTTATTTTTACTTTTCATCGTACATAAATTCTCAAATTCTTTTTCTCTTTTCACATTTCAGATAACTTTTTCTTTTTCATAATTTTGCAGCAATAATCAATCAATCTTCATTCTTTTTTAGCATAAGTAATTGGTTTAAAACAAGGAAAAGGCTTAGACTCAGCGTGTTGTTCTAGGTGGCAATAGCACTAAAAATGAGCGCTAGAGGGTTAATTTCTGGAATATAGTAGTGACCAGTGTAGTCAACTAGATTATAACTTCATAGGATGGCTATTTGGTGTAAATCCTAAATTTGCCTAAATATCATATAAAATTGTCTATAAAGCATAAAAATGCAATCTCACTGCGGCATTCGTTATTGATGTATAAGTGCAAGTTCTAGAGTTAATTTAAATCGTCGGCTCACTCATATGTTTTGGAGAAAGTTTAATAGATATACACTTATAAAGGCTTATAATTATCTCACATTTGTGGTGAATGAAATTGTGTCTAGCTACAGTGTCAATCCAAGTGGATTTGCCTTAATAACTTTGTGAAAACATATAATTTTTAAGTTTTTATTAGAAAGCAATGATTGTGTCATATAATCAGTTTTATGAAATAAATATTTTTACTATTTGACCTCCCCCCATACTCAAGTTGAACATTGCCCTCAATGTTAATAACTGGATATAAAAATAGGAAAAATATAACTTAGAAAAAGAGACAGTAACTTCCCGGGCAAGAAAAAGAGACAGTAACTTCCCGGGCCATATAAGAAAGCATGAAGAGCTGTGTTATCCCAAATGTGGTCTTCATAATAATCTGCAAAATAAAAACAAACACACAAAAATGGAATATATTTTTGGATTTTGGGGTTTTTTAATTTTTTTTAAATACCTCCACACTTAAGTTTTACAGTCTGGTTTAAATAAAGTATTAATAAATGGAAAGAAAAGAAAATAAAATGGAATGAAATGGGTTGCCTCCCGCCGAGCGCTAATTTCAGAGTCTATAGCTCGACTCATGTGATTATGGTGATTCAGTTATTTGGGAAGAAGGGTGTTGATTCTTCCCTTCTATCGTTGAAACTTTCTTCCTCATGGTATAATTTAAGCCTGTGACCATTGACTATAAAACTTTTATTGTCAAGTCCGTATAGTTCAACATATCCGGATGGATATTGGTGTTTAACAATATAAGGTCCAACCCAACGGCTTGTAAGTTTCGGTTGTTTGATTTTGAACTTTGATTGAAATAGGGGGACTTTATTTCCTTTCTTGAATTGTTTTCTCATTTTTAATTTCCTATCATGCCACACTTTAGTTTTTTCTTTATACAGACGAGAGTTTTCATAAGCATAAAAGCGTAGTTCGTCTTATTCATGAAGTTGAAACATTCGTTTTTCACCAGCTGCAATTAAATCGAGATTACAGTTTTTAAGTGCCCAGTATGCACGGTGTTCTATTTCAAAAGGTAAGTGGCATGCTTTACCGTATATGAATTTGTATGCTGTTGTTCCAGTTGGAGTTTTATAAGCATTCCTAAAGGCCCATAGAGCATCGTCCAATTTCCATGACCAAACAGCAGGATTGTCTTTGACTGTTTTTTCAAGTATTCTTTTAAGAGCTCTATTAGTATTTTCAACTTGACCACTTGTTTGAGGGTGATAGGATGTAGAGAATCGATGGTTGACTCCATATCTTTTCATAGCTTTTTCTATCAGTTTATTACAAAAATGAATGCCTCTGTCGCTAATGAGAGCTTTTGGTATGCCAAAACGACAGAATAGTTTCTTATTTAATTAATCCAGGAACTAATCCAATCATTGTAGTTAGAGATAATTGAGCAACTGCGTCATTCCTTCCGAGTGAAACAAAGGTTTTAGCTGAACTGGGCTTGTAAGCTAACATCTTGCTTTCATTTCCTCCACTCAGCAACAATTTTAAATTCTTGGCTGCAACTGACGCTTGNTAAAGTCTATATCCCAGATGTCAAAAATTTCACATACTTGAATGTAATTCATGGGCATTTCATCCCTTTTGGAAATGTTTCCAGTTTTCTGACATGCTTCGCAAAGGCAAACTAGAGTATGTGCTTCTTTCAGAATTGTTGGCCAATAGAATCCATATTCAAATACTTTTTTAGCAGTAGTGGTTGCACCATAATGTCCACCGGTAGGTCCATGGTGACATGTATCAAGAATGGCACGAGTTTCAGGTCCAGAGACACATCTGCGGATTATTCCATCAGGACATATTTTAAATAAGTATGGTTCATCCCAAAAGTATTTCTTTAAGTCTGAGAAAAATTTACTTTTCTCTCGGTGAGTCATTCCCTTTCGTAATACATTCCCCGCCAGATAGTTTGCAAGGTCTGCGAACCAAGGCGTGTCTGGAGAACTAATTGCATTAAGAGTTTCATCGGGAAAATTATCGTCTATTTCAATTTCTATTTCTTCATCTTCATTTTCTAGACGAGACAAATGATCGGCTGCTACGTTTTCAACACCTTTTTTGTCTTTGATCTCTATGTCAAATTCTTGTAAAAGCAAAATCCAACGAATAAGACGTGGTTTAGCGTCTTTCTTTTTAAATAGATATTTGAGAGTGGAATGATCTGTATAGACCACAGTTTTAGATAGAACTAGATATGCACGGAATTTGTCGAATGCAAATATAACGGCCATGAGTTCTTTTTCAGTAACCGTATAATTTTGTTGAGCAGCGTTGAGCGTTTTGCTAGCAAAGTAGATAGGATGGAAATGTCTATCATCTTTTTGTCCTAAAACAGCTCCAACTGCAAAATCGCTTGCATCGTACATTATTTCAAATGGTAAATTCCAATTTGGACTTATTATGATTGGTGTACATGTGAGTTTTTCATTAAGAGTTTCGAAAGCTTTTTGACATTCGTCATCGAATTCAAAGGTAACGTCTTTTTCGAGAAGTTTAGTTAAAGGTCGAGCAGTTTTTGAGAAGTCTTTAATAAATCGGCGATAGAATCCTGCATGTCCTAAAAAGCTTCTAATGCCTTTCACATTAGTAGGAGGTGGAAGTTTTGAGATTACGTCAATTTTTGCTTTGTCAACTTCAAGTCCTGCTCCTGACATTTTATGTCCGAGCACAATTCCTTCTTTGACCATGAAGTGGCATTTTTCCCAATTAAGTACAAGATTTGCATCTTCGCAACATTGAAGCATTTTATCTAAATTACTTAGGCATTTATCGAAAGAATTTTCAAAGACTGAGAAATCATCCATGAAAACTTCCACGGATTCTTCAATCATGTCATGAAAAATTGCTATCATACACCTTTGAAAAGTAGCAGGTGCATTACATAAACTAAAGGGCATACGTCGATAAGCGTAAGTTCCACAAGGACATGTAAATGTTTTTTTTCTTGATCCATTTGATCGATTAGTATTTGGAAATAACCGGAAAATCCGTCTAGAAAACAGAAATATTCATTTCCTGCTAGTCTTTCTAACATTTGGTCCATGAATGGGAGAGGAAAGTGATCTTTTGCGGTAGCTTCATTTAGTTTTCTATAGTCAATACATACGCGCCAACCAGTGACAGTTCTAGTTGTGACAAGTTCGTCATTTTCATTTGTTACTACTGTGATACCACCTTTCTTAGGTACACAATGAATAGGACTTACCCATGGGCTATCTGCTATAGGGTAGATAATTCCTGAGTCAAGGAGTTTGATAACTTCCTTCTTGACAACTTCCTTCATATTCGGATTGAGTCTTCTTTGCTTTTGAACTACTGGTTTCTTATCATCCATTAACTGAATTTTGTGTTTATAGAAAGATGGATAAATTCCAGGTATATCACTTGTTTTCCAAGCAAAAGCTCTTTTTTGATTTTTGAGAACTGAAATCAATTTTACTTTCTTTCTCTCAGAGAGTTTAGATGAAATTATGACTGGAAGTAATGATTCTCCTTCCAAGAAAGCACATTCCAAATGGTCTGGTAATGGTTTGAGAATGAGATCAGTAGGTGGTTCTTCAAGAGAGTTTCTAACTTTGTGATCAGTGTCAAAGATTATTTTCTCAAATGATGGTTCTACTTCATTATTATCCTTGTCATCGGAACTTTCATTTTTATCTTCGACAGTCATAGCCATGAATTGATCATATTCAGCTAAAACTTCGTCTTCAAGGATTGTTCCATCGACTAAGTAGAGTAATTGATTAAATTCATTTAGTAGTTCGTCGAAATCTTCCTTAAGAATTTCATCGATAACATCAATTCTAAAGCACGTGTCATCATTAGAGTAAGAGTGTTTCATAGCCTGCTCTATGGAGAAAATCATTCTTTCTTTGCCAATTCCTAAATTGAGTTGTTTCTGTTTTACTCGAATCATTGCATCGGTTGTATGAGAAAAAGGTCTTCCTCAGATTAGGGGTACTTTGCTATCTTCTTCCATTTCTAGGATAACAAAATCTACCGGAAAGGTGAATTTTCCAACTTCGACTAACATGTTTTCAGCGATTCCAACAGGATACTGGAATGATCGGTCAGCTAGCCTTACACTCATCTTAGTAGGTTTAAGCGTTTCGATGGATAATTTAGCATAGAGAGAATATGGCATCAAATTAATGCTAGCACCAAGATCGGCTAAAGCATTGCATGAGAATGTTTTACTGAAAGTACAAGGAATTAAGAAACTTCCTGGGTCTCCGAGTTTTGGTGGGATTTTGTTCTGAACGATAGATGAACATTCTTCATTAAGGAAAGTTGCTGAAATTTGTTCGAGCTTACTTTTTTTACTAACAAGTTCTTTAAGAAATTTCCCATAGTTGGGCATTCCGGCTAAAACGTCAACAAGAGAAACATTAATTCGAACAGCTCGAATTATGTCAAGAAATTTTCCGTACTGAGCTTCCATCTTTTCTTTTCTTAAGCGTTGAGGGTATGGAATTCTGGGTGTGTAGGGTATAAGTACCGGTGTTTCAAGAGGTATAGTTTCTTTTCGAGGAACAAGTTCATCCTCTTCTTCGTCATCAGTGAAAACTTCAACAGGTTGTTGAGTTTGGCCAGGATCATGTGGTGGATCATAAGAGGTACCATTTCTTGTAGTAATAGCGTTCACATGCTCATGTCGAGCTTGTGGTGGTTGATAAGGTTTGTTTTGATTATTCTTATGATTTGGTTGAGTGTTACTAGGAAGAGATCCAGAAGCTCGACCTGATTGCTTCTTAGAAAATCTGTCGAATTTGGCTTCCAAATTTTGAATTCAGGCTTGATGATTTCTGGTTGAGGACTCAAGTTTGTCTTTTAGGTCCATGAATGTGTCTTTTACAAAAAGGTTTGTCAATTTTTGTGATTTAATAAAATCATCCAATTGTGTTTGAACGTCTGGTCTTTCATCAGTGTTTGTTCGTTTGAAAGTTTCTCGATTATATTCGTTTTTTGTACTAGGTCTCCATCGGTCATGATCAAGTTCATGATCACGATAGTTCTCATAGTAACGAGTACGTCTAAATGTATTCATAAATTTAGCTTCTTCCTCACGTGACATAGGTGTGTCATCATCACTTCAATTTGCGGTCGCATGGTTTCCGCCACAATGATTACAACTTTCACGTTGTTTTTTTTTTATTTCTTTATACTGAGCATCCATTTTAATTGCCATGGCATCCATTCTTGCCATAATTTTGTCAGTATCAGACTTACTACTGCCTTTATCAGCTAAAGCAACAGTTTTACGAAGAGAAGTTTTTGGTTTTTGTTCTTTGGCCCAATCGAGTTTAAGTAAGACTTTGTCTTCAAGGAGTTGATACGCTTGATTTGGCGTTTTATAGAGAAATATACCACCGGCTGTAGCATTTAAAGCTTCTTGAGTTATTTCATCAAGACCGTGGTAAAAGATTTTGATTATATTGCCTTTTGTCAAACCGTGTCCATGACAGTTTCTTAGCAGTTCTTTCATTCGAAGCCAGGCTTCGGTGAGATTTTCACGTTCATGTTGTGAGAATCCTCGGATTTCCCCAAGAAGTTTATCGAATAGAGCTGGTGGAAAAAATCTACTAACGAAATCAGTACGAAGTTCGTCCCATGATTCAATGGTTCCTTCATCGAGTTCGTCAAGCCAGGTTTTAGCTTCTCCTGTTAAAGATAGAGGGAACATCATGAGTCTCACCGCTTCAGTTTCGGTAGCTCCGTATTTGAACATATCGCATATGCTCTAAAATTCATGAATGAGTTTGTGAGGATCAGTTTTAATTCGACCATCAAATTGGTTGCCTTTGACAAGAGTCAAGTGATTTCCTTTGATTGCAAATTCGTTTGCGGTTTCAGGAATGGTAATAGCTGGTCCAGGATTAGGTGCAACGATACGATCGTTAGCCCACATAGGTTCATGATCAGCGTCATCCATTGGATCGTAAATTTGGATTAATTTGATGAAAAATATGAAATTTGAGATATCGTCAACAGGTGTGTGGTGAACACGAGGTTGTTCGGGTCTTTCGTCTTTTTGAGAAAAAGGAACTCTTTTGTTGTTACGTTTTCTTTTGTTTAAAGCTCTTTCAGGTTCTGATAAATGTGAAATGGGATCAGTTTTAGTTAAACGAGTGTGCATTCAAAGATAGAGAGCGAAATTTAAATCAGTGTGACAAATTTCGTTTTTTGAGTAAGTGAGTGCGGCGTACACAAACGATTGTGCGGCGTACTTGTGTCATATTGCTAAGTTTGGCGTACTTGAGTGTAAGTATGGCGGTGTTATTTTTACCGAGAAGATTAACTTCAAATATAGTGAAAAAGATGATTCTTTTTGGTTTTTATGAAAAGGTTTGTGAATTTTTANTCTGATAAATGTGAAATGGGATCAGTTTTAGTTAAACGAGTGTGCATTCAAAGATAGAGAGCGAAATTTAAATCAGTGTGACAAATTTCGTTTTTTGAGTAAGTGAGTGCGGCGTACACAAACGATTGTGCGGCGTACTTGTGTCATATTGCTAAGTTTGGCGTACTTGAGTGTAAGTATGGCGGTGTTATTTTTACCGAGAAGATTAACTTCAAATATAGTGAAAAAGATGATTCTTTTTGGTTTTTATGAAAAGGTTTGTGAATTTTTAAGAAAAACGTCACAGATTGAAGTAAGTGCGTCGTACTTGGTGACAAGTACGGCGGTAAGTGTGTGTTTCGTGTATACGTGCGGCGCACAGGTATGTTTGTGCGGCGTGTTTTCTACAACAGAAGGAACAGAGTGATCTGGGTTTTTTTTGAAGAAATTGTGGTTTTGTTTGCTAATTTTACTTCGAAAATACTTAAGGAACAGATTTAAGTCCCCGGCAGCGGCGCCAAAAACTTTGATGTGTAAGGAAAGCTTTAAATATATAATACTAATATTCACCGATTTTAATAAACCAAACACACGGGTAAAGTATAACCCCCGTTGGTAGTATTAGATTAAGGTAAGACCAGGTCGTATCCACAAAGACTTAGTTCGTTCGTATTAAGTATAAATGATTAGTAAAACAAGACAAGTAACGATTATAATAATATGAGGAATTCAAATATTAAAACGAATGATTGCTTGGATAGCTTAGATAATCTAGTGACAATGTTTATGTTTGATCTCAGTTTGATAAAGAAGTGGAGCACAACTTATAAGAAAGCTATTTTCGTCAAAAGAGCAGTTTCATAACTTGTAGGTTCAATTCAAGATTCATATTTATCCATTAAGTGATTTCTCTCGAAATAGTATTCCATATCAAGTCTAGATTATTATTTATTCTCCTAAGTGGATTTCTCCTTTCAAAGGCTAGAAAAGCAGACAAATTCCTAGAATTGCGTTTAACAAGTTGGTTCTTTCGACCTATCCAAACACGTTATAGTCAACCAGTTTCAATGAATAAACATAATAAGACTAGAGATAAAATAGTTTGCAACATAAACTTGAAATTGATAGAGATCAAAACATAATCATAAGTNTTATTCTCCTAAGTGGATTTCTCCTTTCAAAGGCTAGAAAAGCAGACAAATTCCTAGAATTGCGTTTAACAAGTTGGTTCTTTCGACCTATCCAAACACGTTATAGTCAACCAGTTTCAATGAATAAACATAATAAGACTAGAGATAAAATAGTTTGCAACATAAACTTGAAATTGATAGAGATCAAAACATAATCATAAGTCGCTTTATTATATTCACATATCCAAGCAATCACAAGAGGTTTAGCCTCTCATGGCTAACGAGTTCATAATAACAGAAGTGATTAAATAGTAAACAAGAAACATACAGATTGAATTGATCAAATGGATTACACAAGTGTCACAAGTAACCAAGAGTTCGACACCAACGAGTATATAACGCCCCCGTTCTGATTCGTTCACGCCTGTGAATGGCTCAGGATCACGTAGCACTTCTGACCTTAACTTAGTGGAAATTGTTTATATAGTGGAGAGTTCAAATGCTCGCAAATGAGCTCTATTTATAGGCTTATTGATAGGCGAAGTACGGCGCACTTAGATTGTGAGTACGGCGCACTTTGCTATTTTCTTGGCGCCAAAGTTTCATAAATGCAGAGGAAGTACGGCGCACTTTTATTATAAGACCGACACACTTTTATTAAATATTACTTATTGACTTCCTTTGACCGAGAGGACAAGTGCAGCGCACATAACTGGGAAACCGGTGCACTTTGCTTGCATAAAAAGCTAATCATAGAAGACTTCTTATTTATTTAATTTACTTCAAGTGGTGAAATAGTAGGTCTTTGTGATGTATCATGCTTAGAACATCCGAGAGTGAACCTGCATTCATTTCATGCTATTAAGTACCAAAAGTTCACATCAAATGATCATAAAACATATAATATAATACTCAAGGAATATATAATTAGAGCGTTATCAATAATTTACCACTTATTCACCCACATTATAAATTAAGTTCATTTGTTCTTCACTTTCACCATCGTCCCATCACATTCACCTCTGTGATATATCTCAGCCCTTAAGCTTTACAAACATGACCAAAACTTCAAGCATTTCACCCACTAGTCGTACTAACCAATGGACCTAAAGAATTAGTATCCGTCCTTGTTGTTTTTGTCAATAAGGATTTCAACATCTATACGTGATGAACAACCTAAGTACTCCTATAGCACAACAAACCTCTGCATTACCACATCCTTATTTAGACACACTAGAAGACCTACCACATAGATAAACTAATCCACCATCCTTACCATCATTTGAATCCGTTGAGTACATTACTCAAAAATCCCTTAGTCCAACACTCGTACCGAATCAAATACACGTTGAACAAACTCAACCATACTTTCCCACCTATAAGGACTTAGATGATTCATTATGGCTAGAACCTCCACAACCAAATGAGCATGATGCTCCTTGTCATTTGAACTTCGGTCAAAAAAAATTCATATCCGTTAAACCATAAATTAACATTTTAACAACATATGTTGAAATGCAATCTCAAAGCCAAACATCACAAGACATGCACCCCAAGTGACAATAACCTTTGAGAAGCATACATAAGAAACTCAAATGGATCCCTTTTGTCAACATCTAGTGAATATGATCACCTTGAGATCGGGTATATTTCGGATAGGACTATCCGGCTCAAAAAGCATTTCTCTGGATCCTTTGGATTTTACCTAACTTTACTGTTTTTCTCTATACCCACTTCCGCTTCAAACATGTGTTGAAATTTTCTTTTCAAACATTTTAACTTCAAATCTTCATTTTGGAAAATATAATGTTTTGGAAAACATTATGCCAAAGAAATTGTGCATTAAGTACTTCCCTTGTTGAAAAGGTAATAAAAGATATTGTATATCCTATGCATCATTCTCTCCTTGTGACATGAACGGTTGTGTTACAAGAAATTTCATTACACCTTAGTTATGAATTGTTCTTGAACAAACTTCTACAGAGTGTTTGGACTAGCATTCATCTTCTCTTACTTTCTAATCCGTGTTTTCATAAGCATGGTGATTTAATCATTGGATCATCTAACCTATTGAAAGATACAATTTACATCTATTCCTTTTCAAGCGTGCATTATAACCAAACCTTGCTCATAATCTAGTTCAAACCTTGCACACATCTAAGGTTAAAACATACACATCTCTAGAGTATACACAAGACCTATTGAGGTAAGTAACCTTACTTAGATTTTTGTTGGAAAACACTTCAAGGAGCATTCTCTAGAATGATCTTTTTCCATTGTCACACACAAACGCATCTCACGCATTTCATTCTGCTTCATATATATATCCTCAAAAAAACCCGTATGTTAAAAATACATAAAGTTAACTAGTTTTGGCTTGGATTATTTGCCATGATTCGTGCTTTTCGGGCATTCATTGAAGTCCACTTTCCCGTAAGCATGTTCTTGGTACGAATACGGTGGTTGAGCTTCTTGGTACACGTTTACTAATTGGGTTAGGAACTATAAAGGTCTCACTGGCAATGGGTTATAAAGGATGTCTATTTAGTTTATCATCGTGTTGTGCTAAGTATCTTAAAATATCACTGTTTGTTCAGTTTTCTGCATCACATTATGTTTTTATGAAATTTTTACGTAACTTGGCTTATGTTCAAGTAAATTATGTTTTTTCTTATACTTATTTAAGAACATGATCTTAAAACATAAACCCAGACTATCCTTACAATCAAGTATTATATATAAATTATTATTGCAGGTACCAAAGTGAAATCCGAAATCACTTTGCTTCAGGAGAAACAACAGATTATATCTAATAGCATGATTTTAAGACAGGTGAACACTGTACATTCCAACATTAACTTAAAATAACACCCCAAATTCATTTTTTAGTAGAGAAAAGTGTCAATTACATTCCAATATCAGAAATATTTTTGACTCCCTATTTTGAACAGATGTCTTAGTTCTTAGTTACTCTTTAATTGGGTACCACTTCCTGAGATAACGATAACAACTGGGAACACCTCTTACTATTGTTTAGATTGCGTCATGTCGTCAATGTGATTTTTCTTTGATTTAAATAGAGGCTTTTTTATGTCTAAATTTCAGTATCTATATTAACATCCAAAGAACATCTGTGGTCACATAAGATGAAAATGTAACACATCAAATTGGTCAAATTAAAGGCACGGGTCAGATGGGTCACTGCACTCAAAAGGCCTGGGTCAAACATGCCACTTTAAGATGGATCACTGCAGTTAAAAGCTACGGGTTAGGATGGTATCTGTATTCTTGTGTGCCAATTTCCATATGCAATATTTATTTCTGCAATATTTTCCGGGTAAACAAACCTTATTTCTAATTGCCACGGTTGATTGCTATCTCTAATATTTTTCCCTAAAATGGAAACAAGCACTCTTTTCATTGGCATCATTGAAAGGTAGTGTTCTTAACACAACTAAAGTCATTCTCAAATATTCATATTAACCGAGTTTGGAACAGTTTTCCTTAAAGTTGTGCAGAGGTGGAAATCTGCAGCCTTTTATGCAGCTAACAATGAAAATGGGTTTCAAGTAATTAAAGCAAGTCGACATTCTTAAACAACGTTTAATGTCTTATAAAAACGTTGTATATGAGGAAATTCCCTTGAAGTGTCTTTTGATTCATTGGTTGGTATTAATAAAGATGACTTATGGTGAAAAAATTGGCGGTGAAGTTTGAGAACAAAATTGACAAATCTCTCTTAAATCAGAATATATGGAGAGACATCACCATAAATGCTTACACAATAAAAATTATTTGACTTCCGCTTACATGTTCGTTTAATTTTGCCGCTTTGCATGGTTGGTCACACTATTACCATTTGTGTTGGTCTGAAGATGGCTTACATGGGATACATATTTGAAAAAGTCACCGATAGCATTATAGAAACTTAAAGATTGCTGACTTGGGAACTCATTGTAAGATTTTGGTACATACCACAGAGATCTTTGTAATTTAATTCATGAATTTAGCTTAGACATAGACGACATATTGAGACCTACTAAAGAGAGTGTTGTTTGATGTTTGAAAGATTTATATATATACGTAGTATTTTTATTTTTTTTGAACAATGAAAGATTTATATTCAATGTCAAAGAAATAGAAAACAATAACTAGATTACGGTGATACTCCAATTTATTTGTAACGAGTAAATGATGCTAAAAATTTATTTTATTTAAAATGTCGTGTGCCGCACTTATGCTTAAATTTTTATCTTTTGTTCTACAAGTATTTTAAGCTGAGGAGTGACATGATCACAAAAGAATTTTCACAAAGAAGTCCCACAAACTGATGTGGCGACGTGTCATTGGTGAGTTTCTTTCCTCTCTCTCTCATTCAAACCAATCACACTTCGACACATCAGTTTGTGGGACTTCTTTGTGAAAATTGTTTTGTGATCATATCACTCCTCTTTTAAGCTATTGATGCTTTGCTAACAAGCCGCTCACTTGAGTATAAATCATGTGTTTATAAAGAATAGACATTGGCTATTAACTTGATTAGCGCTCACCGACGTCATTTACTATTCAAGGCCATCAAATTTGGAGACGACAATGCATGGATGTTTATTATTTTAATTGTTAGAGCGCTGGGTACAGTTGGTGCCATGGGTGGTGCCGTTGGTGGTGCCATGGAAAAAGTAGTGCCACCTCAGCAACTTTTTCCCATAACACCAGATTTCACTATGGCACCAAAACACCCCTCCCTAGCTATAACACCACTTTTTGGTGCCATCGATTTATTTATTTATTCCATTTAATATAAACAATATATATAACTAAAATTTAATTTCATTAATAAAAAAAACATTACATAAATTAAGAAGACATTACATTAAATTATAAAAAAAAATAAAAAAAAAATAAAAAAAAGAAAAAAAAAATCATCAAATTAAAACAATACATTAAGACCATGGGGTATGGTAACACAAACTCACGCCAAATCCTATGTGGAAGCCAAAGTAGCGCCGCCACCCTCGTGCCACCATACCCCAACCATCTCTCGCCACTTTCCAAGCCACTTAAGTGGCGTGTGTGATTTCTGGAAAAGGACGAATTTTGTTTTCTTTTTTTGATTTTTTCATGTAGCAGAAAACAAGTAAGCTCGAGCGTACTTGTATATGGAGGAAAATAAAGCTCAGTGTTTGTGGAGAAGACAACCTATAGTGGCTGTGTATGGGCCCAGTGTTTTGATTTGTTTTTTACTTGTGTTATTTTTCAATTTATATCCCTTGCTTTTATAATGTTTTATTTTAACCCATATCATAACAATCAGTCCATTTACCTTAAACAAATGTTGTATTACTGTGGAGTTTGAAAGTCAATGCAAAAATGAATTAATTTAAAGATAGAAAAAATGTAAAAGAAAATAAAATGGTGGGTTGGGGCCAAAATGGCATGTTATGAGTGAAGGGTTGTTTTGGTGTGTGAGTGTTAAAAGTTGGGATGCTGAGGTGGCGCTTAGGTGTCACTGAAAAATGGAAAATGGCATGCCATGGTACCCCATGCTCTAAAGAGAAACAATCTAGTTTTTCGGAAAAAGAGTACATGCTAGTAATCTGTTCAAAAAAGAGTACATGCTAGTAATCTGTTCAAAAAGTAAATGCTTAATACGTGGCTTTTGCATTACCAAATACTAGGCGAGGCTTTTGCATTACCAAATACTAGGCGAGTACCCGTGCATAGCAACGGAATTTTCTACCGACAAATAGTTGAATGGGCGTTGGTCGCCTAGGAAGAAAATATATCATTGATTAACGCATCCTTTGAGGTAGCCTCGTCAGTGTATGGAATGGTCATGTCATCAGGTATGCGTACATAGTTTTCATCGATGACCTCCGCAACTCCGTCACTGCCTCGTAACAGAAAGTTTCAAAACCATGGGTTCGTCCGTGCCCTCATGTTAATGGTTAACCGCATTTTTTTTTTTTACTTTAGGCCAAAGAGGTGACATCCATAGACTTGAATCTACAATTTATGCTCGTGTTCCACGCTTGACGATCGACAAAACCTATCTGAAATCCCCTCCAAAAACCATTATTTTGCCACCGAATGGAAGTTTGACCCTGATAATGTCTTATGGCAGCGGGTGTCTAGTTTTGACCAAATTTTGACGGCGAATATTTTTTGTTCAACAAACTATATTTTTAGCATTAGAGAATCATTTTTGAAGGAATGTTTTTCTCATGGATTGGTTGGTTATATACGATTAAACAGTCAATTTTCGAAAAACCCCTAAGTACTTTTTGCATTTTTTTCGAGAGCATTGATCTTTGTGTTAAAGTGTTATTTTCGATGTCATTGTTTTAAGTTGCAATTATCAATAAAGATTATAATAATAATAGATTCAAGTGTTGTATCTAGTAGGTGAGTACATGCACTTAATGACATCGGTCTTTTTTTTCACATTAGTTCATTGGAAAACACTCCAATAAGACCTGCTATATGTAATATGCTCCGCATATTTTACCATTTCTAAGATGCTCCCTCCGTCTAAAATAAATGTCCAGGATTCTATTTTGGGATGTCTTAATTCATTTTTTTTCAACCAATTAAAATAAAGTTTAGTGAGTAACGATGATATTTGATTGATCATTGTAGTTGTGAGATTTCTTAAGACTTTGTGTAATTTGAAGGTAGACATTTATTTTTAAACAGAAAATATATTTGTTACTTTTATTTTTTTTATATGCGTAGTCATTCATATCTCTATATCTAATTTTGGTATATGATAATATAAAAATCACAAACTATAACGTACTCACTTTTAGTAGTCCTTTTTTCTTGGGAGGTGATTCGCACACCAACTTTTTTAATTCTTGCACCACACTCTAAGCATTATAGTGTTGTACTGTGTACTCTCTGTGCATTACAGTGTTGTACAAAATGATGTGTTTATAAAAAAAAATGGTGTGCGAATCAATCCCCTTTTTCCCTAAGACTTCCATTTTACATTTATGTATTCTCTGTTCTCAAAGGTACGGTTTTTTTTTTTTTTTTTTTTTTTTTTTTTTTTTTTTTTTTCTTTTAACATGCTAGGTAAAAGAAAATTCATATTTTTCAAACTTATTTTGTGGGGCTCAATAAATATATTCCAAATTCAAATCTTTTAAAAAACCTGGAATTAAAATTTTAAGAGTTTTCATTTTCAATACCCATAAAGAGAATTTCAAATTTTAGCTTTTGAATTCTTTCATATATTAACTAATTACAAACAGTCAAACAGTAATACTCCGATTTTATGAGTTGTATTTCGACTATTGTATATTTGTATGCTGTCTTTTTTGTTGTCTATTATTCATTTACACCAAGTTCAAGGTTGGTCCGTGTAAGACTAACATGTCTAGATGTCTCGTTCTCCATGTTGAATTATCACTATTTTCTATTATTGTTGGGCTCCTGACCATAGCTAGAAATTTTGAGGTTGCCAAAGTGTAAATTTATCGCAGCCATTTTTTTACCGGGCTAAGACACGAAGTAATTTCTTTTATTGCATAAAGTCTAACTTTTAAATATCATCACAACCATTTTCAAGATTTATAATCACACCTTTTACAAAACACAAATTTTAACAAACGAACACTAAGAACTTAAATAACAAATAGAGCCTATAATGGTCATTAGCTTTGAGAATAAAAAAACTTTTATTTCCTTATAAACATATCCTTCAAACTCTTTATATACAAATTCAAATAGGCACCAAGATAGTAAACAGAAATAAACCAAGAACCAAAACCATGAGATTCGGTTCTCAAATTACTTGAAACAACCATAACCATTTGGACGTAAAAAAATTAGACTCTTTAGATCTAACAAACATAGCCTCAGAAACATCATTGAGATTTGGCACTCACCATTTCCACAAACCACAAAAGATATTCGGTTCTCAAAAATAGATATTTAAAAATTTCCAAAGATCATAAAATAAAAGGCTCAAAAAATCACAAACCTTATGGAAGTTTAGATCTCGAAAAATCTAAACCACCAAAACCACCCGTGTGATGGTGGCCAATGGACAACCAAAAACCACCAACAACAACCAAAAACCACCAAATGGACTACCTGAAACCACCTAAACCATCGAGAGACGGTGGCAATTTCGGAAGATAGCAGGGGTGAGGTTATGGTGGCGGCTGCCGGTGTAGGTTAAGCGAGAGAGATGTCACTTGTGTGTGTTTTTTGTGGTGTGCGTATTTGTGGCATGTGGTGTTTATATACTTGTGTTTAGACCTATTAATTTGGAAAGTATTGTATATTAAAAGAGAATACTTGTTATTGTGTCAACCTTGAAATCGTGTGTGCCTTGCATAGTCAACCCATTCTTGTATGACAGTACGCATGGTTTTCTTCTTAAACATAAAATTTCACGCTTTCCTTTTTGAACTTAAACAACCCAAGATATGACCATGCAAATATGGTATGACAGTGTGATACTTATGACATTTCAATGTTTTCCTTTTTAAACATTAACATTTCATTCAACATAGTTATACGTATGGCATTTCAAATTTCATTGGACATTCAACCTTCACTTTTCACTTTTCCAATATTGACCATTTTGATATTATATGTAGTTAAGAAGGGTAGAATAGGCAAAACATATTTTCAACATTCTACTTTTCTTGACTATTCCAGTTTTCACCCTTAACCATTTTTACATTATAGGTAGTTAAGATATAGACTTTTTGCTTGTCCCCATATATCCAAACATTTATCCAAAAGCCTTTGCATTACCGCACATAAAAGCCTTTGGTCGTCTTCCTCCTTTCACGTACCTGCAAAACATACAAAAAAAAAAAAAAAAAAAAAAAAAAAAAAAAAAAAAAAAAAAAAAAAAAAAAACAAAAAAAAAAAAAAAAAAAAAAAAAAAAAAAAAAAAAAAAAAAAGGAACTCGCAGTATCATCACACAAACACAAAACATTACAAACAAAAAAGAAACAAACAAAAAAAATGAAAAATTTGCTACGGCGTGAGCTGGTGGCCACGGCGCCGGACCTTACCAGCCCAGCGTCGGTATGGTTCCTCGCGCCAAAAGCTCGTGCGGTCGACTATGGCTCAAGCTAACAGCCACCGTACCCGGACCTCTTACAAACTCAATTGTTTATCGAATAGTTCACTTATTATCTTATTATTTCTGTCACATATTAATGGAACATGTTTACGTCCGTTGTTTTTGTTATTTTATTCACAAACATAACTTCTTACAATTTTTTTTTTTTTTAAAAAAACCCCGTGATTTCACTAGTGTTTAAGCTATGAAATATAGATGATCCATTAATTACAAGTAGTGAGACAAGTAACGATTTCCCTCATTTGATACCGATGACACCAACAGCACCTTCTCGAACCATTCTACCAGGTGCCCTTTTCAATATAGTGCATATGTTGTTTACTTTTTTTATGTCATCTTATGTTACTTAGCAAAAATAGAAATAAAAATAAATATATGTCATGAATTACGCAAGATAATATAGTATGTCATGAGTTACAAAGGTTTATGTTTCACCTTTTCGTAATAACCACTACCATCTTATTTTTTGATCTTTTTGCTAATGCCTTACCCTCACCGACAACTTCTTATGAAACACCTTTGAGAAGAACACCTCTTTCTTGCATTTTGAACGGTAATTTTACATTCACTTATTTAGTACAAAGTTATTTAAAAGCTTTCGTTGTTAAACATGTGTAGTTAATTGTGTACCTGCTAATGTCAACTATGGAAGTCCGTTGGCTGCCTCGACGCCATCCTTTACACCGTTCCAAAAACCAAAAAAAAAANCATTGACGGAAGCATAACTTTTTATCACTCCACGTTTACTTTAAGGTGTATGATCAAGGTTCAAAAGGTATGTACAATATAAATATCACATGCTTTTTTACCATATTTTAAATTATACGGAGTAATATATTATGAATCACAACCTACTTTTACTTACATTTAATAGTTGGACTGTTAGGTGCTCACCGAATGGACTTTGCTATTAAATTGATTAGCGCTCACATACGTCATTTGCTATTCAAGACCGTCAAATTAGGAGACGCCAACGCATGGACGTTTATAATTATTTTGGAGCATTTACATATATCCCAAATGAAACTTCAATAGTTACATATTTCCCCAAAGCATGCTTTAATAGCATTGTACATCATGCATTAAAAACTTGTGTTTTGAGAAAATATGTAATTTTTGAAGTTTCCTTGAGTATATGCCCATATAAAATTCCCCCTATTATTTTATTTGTTACAAACTTAATTGATTATTGAATAATTCACGTATTATCTCATTGTTTCTTTCATATACTAATGGAACATGTTTACGTTTGTTGTTTTCTTATTATCTCATTTTACGTTACGTTCATTTTCATATTTTATTAAAAACCCCGTGAATCCACGTGTCTTTAAGCATATATAATAATCTAGAGATGTTAAACATACTACAAGTGTTGCAACGTACACCATTTGGGAAAAGAAAAAAAAAATATAGCAGATAGCTACAAACAGGGGCGGAGCCAGAAATATTTTTAAGGGGGGGCAAAAAAAAATTTACGCTGAGTTGAACTTTAGTTGGGTTTTGAACCTTTGATATATTACTCTTATGAAAATAATCTAAAAATAAAAATAAGGTACAGAAAAAATTAAAACAAAAGTTTATAAAAACTACACTATCACTTTTGGTTTTTTGTATTTATCACCCACTCACCCACGTGATACCCCCACTAGAAAACAAAACAAGTAAGACTTTCTTCTCCAACTCACACTCTTTCTTCTCCACTTCTTCATCTTCCCTCACAGATCTAACAAAAAAAATCCCACTTTGCACTCTAAAAACCACCTAAATATTGATTTTGACTTTCGAATTAGGCAAGTCAGACNCCCCCCCCCCGGCTCTGCCTCTGGCTACAAACCTACAGTGAACAAAAGTATTACTACACCATTTGGAAACAATTTATGTATGAAATAGTATGATACATGTATTACTTCATAAATACAAGACATTCGTTGCTGATCTAAAAAAAGATCTTCTCCCGTGGGCGTTAACGGACGTTTTTCATTTTTAACTCGGTCTTTACTTCCCAAAGCACCATTTGCAGGAATTCACTAATTAGTAGACAACTTCAGTGAAGAAAAGTGTGTAGGAATTTACTTTAAAATTAGATTCTTCTTCTTGACTACAACATCAACTGTACTCTTTATCCTTAAAACTTGTATAAGAACCTTTCAAAGACCCCACCAAAATGATAATTCCAATTCATATATAAAAATTGAAAATTAAATATTGATTTTGGGTCTTATCGGGTTGACCTGATAACATTAATTATCTAACCCTAACCAGACCCGATAACATTGTCGGGTTATCGTGTTCGGGTCAAACCACCTGGCAAGATTTTTAACCCGATTTAACACGACCCGATAAGGTTCGGGTACGTCAGGTCAACCAGACCCTAATGGCACCCCTAGCGTTAGGTTTATTATTAGTTCTACAAGTTTAGGCCAATATATCAACACTTGCAAAGCAAAACTTTATAAGATGTATTAAAGAGAGTTTGTATCAAAGATTAACTAGGAATTCCGAATTTTATATTTAGATTCGATTCATTTTCTTGTTCCATAGAATGTTTTAACTTTCAAAGGCCTGTGAGACCAAGACAGCCAACACAAAGATACACATTATAAAGTCTTTGCCCTACACAAAATAAGTCCACACAAGGATAATAAGTTAAACACAACATGTAAGATGAGGAGCCTCCATATGCCCAGTTGTCGTTTATGATTCTGCAAACAAGTTGACAAGAACAATAGAAATAGATAAGTTGCACATAAAATGAACGCAAAAAACAAAGCAGAGAGAGAGAAAGGGTGCAACATTATCGAGCGTCGAAAATTTCAGTGAATCGATGAATGATAAATCAGAGATACGCATGAAAATATATAAAGACATTAGATTAGATTTTTACATATATTAGGCCATATATAATTCATGTCTACATACATGCAACTCTGTTTAATATACAAGGATAATGGGGCCTAATATTTGGTATACTAAGAAACACGGGACGGACGGAAACAAGGGCATATATAGTTTGATCATCATGAAGAAATCCTTATTCATGGTTAGGTAAAGCCTATCAGTTGTTCCGGAATTATATAATATATATAAAAGGCGTTTTTGTTACTGTAGCAACAGTAACGTTGCAAGTTTCGTGTTTGCCACTTTTAGCCCCTGAAGTTAGTGGTCAATTGTGAAGTTAGTCTTTAACGACCGTTAACTAACAGACGTGGATTAAATTTGCAACAGACCAGTAACTTCAGGGGATTTTTCTGTGCAAATTGTAAACATAAACAGCCCCTAACGTAATTTTTTGTCCACCGTTAGTCCCTAAGGACTAACTTTGCAAATACCGTCACGTTAAGGAGCTAAAAGCGAAAATATGGTGCTACAGTACGTAACAGTTGTCGCTACAGTAAAACTCAGTTTGGAATAGTGCATGTACTGTAGCTAACAATTTTCACTTTTAGTCCCTTAGGTTTGGTATAAACTGCACAGTTAGTCCCCCGTTAGCGACCTTTTACAAATTTAGTCCAAAAATAATAATAATAATAATAATAATAATAATAATAATAATAATAATAATAATAATAATAATAATAATAATAATAATATCATTTTTTTGGNCAAAAAAAATATAATAATAATAATAATAATATCATTTTTTTTGACTTTTCCAAAATTCAAACCCAAATTTAAAACCAAAATTCAAACCCATTTTTATTATAAAACTTTTTAAAAATTCGGATTAAATAAAATGGAAATTAGGGTTTTGATAAAAATGTTTTTTATTTAAAAAGAAGATGAGAAAAACAAGGGAGATGGTGGTGGTGCGTCGTGGCAGCGGCGGTGGTGGTGGAATGGTTGTGTTCGGGTCACATTGGCGGCGCGTGCGTGGTTCGAATGGAACGAGAAAAGGCCGATCTACGCGTTGGTGAAATAAAATATTTTTGGCCGGAATATATTCCGGTGGCCGGAATTTTTTTCCTGCAGCAGTAGCAGGGTGGTGGTGGACGGCGGCCGGATTCAAGAGAGAGGGGAGAGAAAGATTTGAGAGAGAGAGAGAGAGTAGTGTGTGTGTGTATTTGTGTTGAAATGAAATAAAATAAAAAAAATTGGGTTTTTATATTAAATGGGAAGGGGGTGAAATGAAAATTTAAAAGTTAGGGTGGGTTTGGTAAATTAGGGGCGGAGGGGGTATTATTGCCACCTTGGCAATACTTTTCGTGGAAATGGTTCGGGGATCATTTGACGTATCAAACGGACTCGAAAAATTATGAAACTTGCGCCATTGTTCACGAAATCCTTTTTCCAACGAAAACGAGTATAAATTTACAATACTTTCAAGAATTCAATAAATATCAATATATTTGGCAAATGCGATACGTTTCGAGTTAACATTCCCGCAGCAACGCGCGGGTAACCCAGCTCGTTTTAGTAAAGAATGGAAATTTCCTTGTCTTTTGATAAAGACCACTTTTTAACATGGATGAGCATATCGAACCGATTCCCGTAACCGAACCGGAACCGTCCTGGTACCGTACCGAAACCGTACCGAGTCCCGATATATGGTACGGTACCGGGATTACTAAATATGGCCCAAAAAAAATCGGGACCTTTCGGGTTCGGGACGGGACTTATTCAGGAAATCCCGATTGGATACCGGAATTAGAATAGCCCATGTTTTTTAGGGAATTCATGTTTTTTAATGGAATTGTATCCAAAAACCCATTTGTTCCATGCAACAACAGGCAAACCAAAGGTTAAAAGAAAACCCTATTGTTACTAACAAGTAAAAACAGCGGCTCTTTCACAAAATCTTCAAAAAAATTAAACCCTAATTTATTGTCAATCACATAAGTCATCTCAATCTTTATCATCGGAAAACTATGGAGGTATGCTTAATATTTATGTTTAATCTTTACCATTCGAATGGTGCTTCCATGTTTCTACATTCTATATCAGTGAATCACTTAATTTGGATTTATACGTACAGGCTTTCAAAAACATAAAATGGAATAAAATACGTACAGGCTTTCAATGATATATCATTCATAGTTTCTCCATATATGATTTATATCATTCTACATCCGAGGGTGCTCATCCATAAATGATTATTATATGATATAGATTTATGGTCAATAAAATATGTATGATAATGTAGCATTATCGAATTAATATCTATCAATATGGTGGTTACCTTGAATCTAATATCCACCAACTTTTTAGAAAAGAGTCCACAATGCGAGAACCAAAACAAACACAGTATAATTTGGATGTTCACCATTCACTCATTCAGTATCAAATTCCAAACTCAAGGTTTAACAAAAAGCGGGAATAACCCGATATGTACCGATTTCCCGGTACCGTTTCCCGGAACCGGTCCCCGTACCGGAATCCCGTTCGGTACGGGATCGGTACACACCTTTCATGCCCGGGAAAAAAACGGGAGCATCAATTCGGGACGGGTTCGGGACGGGATTGGTCCCGAGCTCATCCCTA